>VUQI01002816.1:56394-79634 GCA_015106735.1 Paratilapia polleni | reverse complement strand
GCTTGAATTCTTGCACCAGGAATGGCATAAAGTCACCCAACAGCAACATGAAAGACTGGTGGAGAGCATGCCAAGACGCATGAAAGCTGTGATTGCAAATCAGGGTTATTCCACCAAATATAGATTTCTGAACACTTCCTAAGTTAAAACATTAGTAATGTGTTGTTTAAAAATGAATATGAACTTGTTTTTTTGCATTATTTGAGGTCTGAAAACACTGGACCTTTTTTGGTATTTTGACAATTTTTTCATTTTCTGCAAATAAATGCTTTAAATGAAAATATTTGTATTTGGAATTTGGGAGTTATGTTGTCAGTAGTTTATAGCACAAAATAAAAATGTTCATTTTACTCAAACATATACCTATGAATAGCAAAATCAGAAAAAGTGATAATTTTGGAGTGGTCTCTTAATTTTTTCCGGAGCTGTATATGTGGCAAAATTAAGGCCAGTGGGTCAAATCCAGGCCTTTGCATATTAAAATCCAGCCCACATATCACTTTAATACATTTTGGCCCACACTGTTATAGTTGTATAGTCTGCACAGCAGCTCAGA
Organism: Paratilapia polleni; assembly: GCA_015106735.1. NCBI lineage: Eukaryota > Metazoa > Chordata > Actinopteri > Cichliformes > Cichlidae > Paratilapia > Paratilapia polleni. The sequence goes on along the minus strand of VUQI01002816.1, from coordinate 79,078 downwards.
TGGTGCAGTAGCTACCTAAACAGGGAATAAAACAAAAAGGAAATTTGATGCTGAAGGAAAAGGGTTTGAACTGAGGTAGAAGATGAAGTCCCATACGTCTTTACTGAGTGTAAAGACAGACCTGTTTATGCATTGTTTTCAAAGAACATAATTGTGTCATCGTTTTGAATCCATCCATCCATTTTCTTCCACTTATCCAATTCAGAGTCAAAGAGGGGCTGGAGCCTATCCCAGCTGCCATAGGGCAAGAGGAGGGGTACACCCTGGACAGGTCGCCAATCTGTCGCAGGGCTAACACAGAGAGACAGACAACCACTCATGCTAACATTCACATCTACGGCCAATTTAGAATCACCAATTAACCTAACCCCATGCATGTCTTTGGACTGTGGGAGGAAGGCAGAGTAGAGAGAGAACCCACGCAAACACAGGGAGAACATATAAACTCCACACAGAAAGCCCCAGCCAGATAGTGGATTTGAACCCAGGACCTTCTTGCTGTGCTAACCACCATGCTACTGTGCTTCCCATTTGAATCCAAACACCAGAAAAGTCATAGATACAAAACTGGGGCTTCAGGGAATTATTGAAATGAAAGGAGGCAGCTACAGCTCAGTATGTTTCTTTGAGCCAAATCTCAAAGTGCTGGAGCTGTAAAAGTAACTTTCATTTTGATATGCAGCAGACTAGGCTATACATGACAGGTAAACTACATAATCAAAGATCTTTTAAGTTTTTTAAATGAAACTTTCCTACACAGCTATTGAGTTGTCACATTCAGGCCTGTGGAACAGACTAGTTATGACTCATTACTTTACTTTTACATAAGGATGTATCTGGTTTTATTAAATGCCCCATACTGTTAGTAGTTGTCGCATTCAGGCTGTGAAACAGGTTGTTGTGAGTTGGCTATATGGCAGCCTACTTGAATTTTTTTGTTTGATTAAATGATATAAAATCTAATCAAGTTTTTGTGGACTGGCTGAGACCAAATTTTATGTGAAAAGGCTGCATGAGACAGACATTTTTAATTAAATCAGTAAACTCTAAATCAGTAAAGTCTGGCCCCTGGTGGCCCCTGGTGTGATTCTTAGTGAAATTGAGTTTGACACCCGCTGCACTAAAGGAAAAGCCAATGTCTCACCAAAGTCACCAAAGGGATTTAACCTGCTGTGATTGTGAATATCTGCATGTGCATCAAAAACCTCAGGTCTGGATAAAATAACATTAATAATTTGTACAAAAGGTCCCAGCTAACTGCTGTGCACATAGAGGAGCACACCAGTGAGAACAGTGAGAACCAGTTCACTTAAGTGCCACAGGGATAGTTATCCTTCTTGAACTTTTCTCCTTTGATATGTATAAGAATATGCTGATGTTTCTTCATCTGTAGAGAAACGTTATTTGTTGTTGTTATGGGAGTTAGCTAGCTGGGATAACCTGTGCTAGCACAAGATCCATGTCAAGTAACAGTCAGCTGACCATCTTTTCTTAACGTCTAGTCTTAGTTGAAAAATAGCTCCAAAATAAGAATGTGCCGATATTGGATACAAGTTCGCCATCAGCTGGACTTCCTTCTTGAACATCACCTGGACCTCCTTGGTAGGCTTTCTAGCAAGAGGAAGTTTGTGTTCAAGAATCGTTGTATCTTGTCTTTTTTATCAATTAGAACAAAATTATTAATTAATTAATATTCTTGATTGAGAGAAGAGTAAAAATGTCAAAGAAAAGCTATACACCACAAAGGCAATTTAAACTCCATACCTCCTGCTCCAGTGACTGATTCTCATCCCACTGAGCTAACTGCCTACACATGGAGCTTTTTGCATCACAGGTTTATAATGATGACATGGGAGGCCAGACAGGTGATGGCTGTGTTGGTGCAGGCACTTTAAGTTCACCATGGAACAAAAGAGACACATCTTGTTTCTATTTTTTGGAAAACAGTCTCCGGTAATATTAGTCTGTTTACATGGACTGGATGTTGTGTGGCCGTCTGTTCACAACCAAAGTTAGTAACCAAATTAGTTGTCAATCAAATGTCGTATTAAAATCCAAAGACACATTCATTAAATTTCTTCATCACAATAATCTGATTAATCATTCTTGCTTTGTCTGCCTGGACCTCTATTGTACTTGGAAACAATGTCAATGTCCGTTCATCTACAGTTCAGCTTTTGCTGTCAGGCCATGACCAGTTTTCATCCTGGAGATAACATTGCTGTTTGCCGGAATGCTAGTAACTTAATGTTTCTTTGTTTCTCTGTGGTGTTTCTTTGCAATGTAAAGCATTTCAACTTTTGAACTGATTTGTTCTAAGATTTAAGATCTATAAATGTAACTCCAGCTGTAACCTTCCTTGGAGATATCCTCTCTGTCTTTCTAGTTTTCCAACCTTAACCCATCCTCACATGCTTGCTTTGACTCCTCAGTTTTTATCTGAACACATGGGACTCCAACTGTGAGCTGATGAAATGATTCACTGTCCTTACAACAAGTTTCCTCACAAACGGCTGTTTTCCATGGCTACAGATAGACTTAGAAATAAAAAGCTGCTCCCTTCTTGCAGCAGATGTTATCATGTTATTGTTGTTATTGAGAGCAGAAGTGAAATTACATGCAGTTCAGTTTGTGGCAGTGATCTCTGTTTTGGACGCAGGCGGTGAAAACATCACGTTCAGGGGTTTCACCAGGTTTTCCTGAATGGCCTCCAGCTGCAGACGACAGATTTTCTGTGTTCCTGCTGTCAGGAGCAATGAAGCAAACTGCTTCAGTCGGGTCGCTTCAATCAGCACAAACAGCTGCAGTGGAACAAGTTACTGCGTTCAGATGATAATCTGATGTTTCAGACTCCAGAGCGAGAGACAAAAGCTTCCAAGATGAACATAAAGAGACAGAAAGAGAAGGACTCTGTCCTCCAACTGAGCAATGTCTACAGTGTGGCGGTAGGTTAAAGTGTAGAGGTAAATGTTTTATCTCTTTTAGCTTTATTTAAACAGGAAAACAACACTCTTTGTAAGAGTGTTACCAAAGTCCCTTTGTTCTTGTTCTAAGTTTAAAATATGTGGCTCATCACTTTTCAATTAATGTGTAGTCTATGCCACCGATTGTAAATAAAAGATGGATGTAGCCACCATGAAGCCTCAAGCTGAGCATTTGAAACCAGACGTGACAAGGGAGGGATGGATCTGATCTGTAGCCCCAGATTAAAATCTCCCCTGCTTTCTGGTCCTGTGTGACTCTAATGGGACCATAATTTCCAAAAAGAATAAGACTTTAAAAAAGCAACTAAGACCATAAACTCATCAGGAAAGTGTTTACTGAGCTCAGGGATCAGGTGAGCAGTAGGCTCATTTTCTCATAGACTTCTATACAATCAGACTTCTTTTTATAACCAGAGGAGCTGTCCCCTGCTGGACATTACAGAAAATGCAGGTTACAGAGACGCAGCCAGCATCACAAGTTACGAAAATCAGAGAACTTTGACAGTGGCTAAGGCTACGCTAAGGGCCAAAGGGCTAGAATAAGCTAGCAGCTTATTTAGGCCCCAGTCACACAAGCCTAGAGATCAGTTGGTGACCACCTGGCAACCACTGGTCGCTAGGGAAAACTAAGTATTCCCCGACTGGTTGGCCAGTGGTTGCTGTTGCTAGGTAAAATTGGTCACAAAGAGGTATATGGTGCTGCACCAAGAACCTCCTTGCAATTGCTTTGGTCGCTAGAAGATTGCTGTAGTCGCTTGTAGTTTGCATGGAAGCTGCTGATTTGTCTGCAAATACTAGCCAGCTACTCTTCAGGTGGTGAACTTCAAAGTAAAAGTTGCACCCTTTGAAACTTTGTTGGTTTTGGAGATAAGGCACAACTTTTACTTTGAAGGGGAACATTCTCAATTTCTGCTTTGTGTTGCACTTTTTTCAAGTTTCACTACACCTCGGTGGTTAATTATTGAGTGTTTGCAGACAAATCAGCGTCTTACATGCGAACTATGGGCAACTGTGGCAATGTGCTAGTGACAAAAGCAATCACAAGGAGCTTTTTGGTATAGCACACTCTTTGTGAACTATTTCACCCAGTGACAGCCAGAAACCACTCACCAACTAGTTGGGGAATACACATTTTTCCCTAATGACGGGAGGTTGCCGGGGGGAGTGCCAACCAGTCTCTAGGCCTTTGTGACTGAGGTCTGAGCAGGCAGCCACAGACCATCCTAAGACAGATGTTGGAAAACAATAAAAACAAATACTTTTAAGATCAGGGGCCTGTTCTCTGTATGTTGTTTTTAAAAAAAGCCAAAGATCAACAAGTTGATCTAGGATTTCAGCCTATGATCCACATGTCGGGTAGTTGATAGGCTCCTAAAGCTTCTGATTTATCCATGCTGCATCAGAGGATGACAAAAAGCATTCAGAGGAAAATCTGTCATCTCACCTGAATGAAGCTGAGGAAAGAGGTGAAGAGAGGAGGTTATTTGGCTGGAACTTTATACATGGTAATTACATACATAATTTACCTGAAAATGCTTTTCCTCATAATAAAATATAAATTTTACAGCTTATCCATAAAATACCACCACTTTTTTTCTAAATATGTTGAAAATGACCAGCTGGTTTAAATATTTTACAGCCTACATCACTCAGTGTTTTCGCCATTTCTGATGTCACGCTGGCGCTCAGGTAAGCTGACCTGCGACCTGTGCTGTCGTCTCCATTAAAGCTGCCGACAGCCTCAGACGATCCAGGCGTCACCTGTTGAGCCGAGCTGCAGCCTGAAGTGACGTCAAATGGTTATTTCATCCCTCACGTCTGCTTTTTCCAGCACATGAAACTCAACCTGAGTCCCATTAGATGAAACCGATCGCTCCAACCTGCAAGAAGAAAGTTTTAGAAAAAAAGGGAAAACACTTCACCAATTCAAGGTCTTTCTTTTGTTTAAGAGAAACAGTTACACAACCGAAGCTAACCGCCTGTGACAGGACTTCGGCTCAGACCGCCGAGGGGGATGATCAGAGGAGCGCTTGTTCTCTCTGAGGACTGAGTTTCCCATTAAACCCCCACACGGCCCAGTCCCGATACTTTCCAGAAACCTCTCAAAGACACACCTGTCCGAGCAAAGCCTCTGTGGAGCCAAACTCCTCCAAACACTGTCTTACTCCTGGAAATGATGCGTTATCACGGTGTCAGAGGTTCAAATGCTTGTCCAGAAAGACAGTTTTCTGTCACAGCTTTCGGCTCAAGATGAGCTCACATTTATCAGTTTATCCAAAAGTTTACAGACATTCTTTTTCCTAACAAGTGGCAGAAATGAGTAAAACTGACCTAGAAGGAGTGCATTGTGGGAGATGTAGGAGCTCCCAGACTATTCAGGCCTGAGTTGCTCACCGGTGCAGGGCAGGCCAACATAAACCATCTGTAACAGTCATAAGCAGCAGCACAGCCATCACCCGGTGGTTTGTGCAGCGCTCTGGTTTCACCGTGGCACCAACGCCAACCTAAACAAGTCTGTGGCTTCATAATTCAGCCTTAAATGAAAAGAAAGTGGCCTGCAGTTGCAGCCGCTGATTCTTCATGAGCTGATTTAACTGTCAGCAGAGCGACCCGGTTTTCCTGCGGCTTCATCTCTCCTCCCATTTCATTGGACGAGCTGCAAGTGTGTCTGGACACTGATTCAGATGAGTTCAGGCTTATACACAGTTGAAGGTCTGAAGACTTTCAGCTCACAACAACCCATCATGTGATTTCTGACTGATCCTGCCTCACTGATAAGCTACAGCTCATCCAGGTGAACTTTGCTTATTTCCATTTCTGTATTTTTATTCTTGAACTGTACTTGAGTAGCTTTGCATGATTCACAATTCAAATTAATGCTTCTTTATCTTATACTGGGACTTGGTGCAGCCCCCCATTTCATCCTGTGTCTGAAACGAGCTGTTTTAGCTCCTCCCCCTTTAAGGCCAACTTTCTTCTGATTAGTCAGCTTCTGGAAGCCTGCAGAGGGGCAGGAAAGGGGAAAAGGTAATGAGGATAGGAAATGAAAGGGGGAAAAATTGGCAAGAAAAGAAAGAAACAGGAGAAGGATAAGTGATGAGGAAAGGAAGGAAAGCTAAAGAAATAAGGGATAAAATAAGGGGGAAAAGGTAACAAGGACACACAGAAGAGAGAAACAATAGAAGGAAGGAAGGAAGGAATAATGAAGGCAAAAACAGGCTAAAGAGATGAATGAAAGAACAGAAGAAAAGTAATTAAGGATGTAAAGAACAGATGAAGGAAGGAGATAAGGAAGTAAGTAAGGATAAATGTATCATAAAGGGGACAGCAAAGAAAGAAAAGGAAACAAAAATTGAAAAGAGGATGAAGGGCAACAGAGAATATTTCCTGATCATTCATCGATTTAATCAATCGCTGAAAGTTCCATCTGCAGGAAATGGGCAAACATTCCCATCATACATCTCTCTGCAGCCACTTGTGTCATCTTGGTGTTATTGCTCCCAGGTGAAGCAGCTGCTTCTCATCAGCCCAGGTAACCTTATGTAACAATGTTTCTGACTCAGATCCTGGATCATCAGGTCATCGTGGCTGCTTAGATGCTGACGTCACTCGATGCTTTTATTTTGTCTTTCTGCTCTGCTCCGTCTCCACCATTTTCAAAATAAAAGCATGGAGATGAAGTTGCAGCTTGTGTCAGAGGTTCAGAGTTCCTGGCAGACTTTTGGCTCAACTTCAGTTAAAACTGAAAACAGAAGAAGGTGAAACAGAGGCAATAACATGGCGCATGTTTCTGAACTCAAGCAGATTTAGGTTTTACTACTTTGACAATGACAAAAAAACTGAATTTAAATCTTTTCCAAACCGTTTCAGTCTGTTTCAGTTCTTGAAATCCTTGACACCAAGTTGGAATTGTCTGGGTGAAATCAAACAAGCTTACAAACTTTGTTAAAAATCCACAGAACATAAATCTCTGATTCAAATAAGAAATAAAAGACCCTGTTTTCTAAATGCACTTCCTCATGCCAACATTTGACTCTCTAAAGGTTTTCAAAGTGTTTAGAAAGCCTGCAGGCTGGTACCAGTTAAGAGTCTTTGGACACTGAAGGAGAAATCTTCAAAAAATAAAAATAAAAAATAAAGAAAACTTGATCAAATCACATAGTTTATGTTTTATAATGTATTTTAATATATTTTTTAATGTAACCAAGCAGAGTTTAAATGTTTATATGATTCAGGATAAAAACGGATCATTTCCTCTTCATTTCTGTCCTTCCAGAACCACACTTCCTGTCTGAGTTTCTGGGTTTGCTCTGCTTATCTCTCAGAAACAAACATGTGATGCTAAAGGACTATTCCAAAGGTTTGTTTTAGGTCATTTTCCATTTAACAGATTATTAAAGGGATGATTTGAAAAGTGATCAGCCAGAGCACAAAGCTCACGTGGCTGGTATCTGTTTATAGGTTGCATTGTAAAAAAAAACCAAATAAACACAAGCAAACACTCAGCAACAGCAGCCAAACATCTGATTTAAGGACTGGATTTCCTCCCACCATTATTGTCCTCAGATTATTGATGAACAAACTACTCAAACACACTGCGTGTTATAGATTAACTTTGATTAATTTATGGTCTCGCAGTTTTAGCTACATCTTCTCCCAGTTAGACATCAAACTCCAGCTGTGTCCTGATCTGATGTCTTCCTTTACAAAACTCCAGAGAATAAATACAACGTGCCTCCTCTAAATGAGGTTTTCCACCAAATGTTTTAGGAGGTTTGTGTCTGCATAGCAGAAGATTCAGCTGATCAACCAGTTGATGTTTTAAATTCCCTCCAACTGTCGTCATCCACAACCCCAGGATTTAGCTGTTGGTTCATTGCTTATAAAATCCATTGCCCTGTCCCAGCTTCCAACTTGAAGATTGTATGCCACAGACACTTCCTGCTCTACAAAACATTTCAAGGCTAGAAAGCAAAAACTGTACACATTTTAAACTTGGTCTATAACTCCAGGCATAAGACTGTCAATGCAGAGTCCTGCTGTAAGGAGTCTGAGGAAGAACATTCAGAGGAAAACATCTGAACTGCCTGTGTATTGAAAACATTTTTGGCCACACCAACATGACTGCCACCCAACACGACTGCATTCTCTTAACCAAAAAAATTCAGGTTGAAGGGTTGCTGTTTTGACACAGATGGTGGTTGAAGCTCTGACACAACAGGACTTCCAGGGAGCAATCTAAACATAGCAGGAGCTCTGGGAGTTAGGTATCCCTGCATTGGGTGAACACTTCAAAGGGGATGGAAGCCAACTCAATCAATGTTTGATTTTTATAGCTGCAGAACTTTCTGATTGCACCTTTTCCTTTCTAAAGGGTCTGCTTGTGCGCTGGTGTTTTCACAGCATTGTCTTACAACAGACATTTTTAAGAATCCACAGTTGCAGACAGCTTGTTCACCTCATAGTTTGTTCCAAAAATAATTAGACAGACATCTGAGTCTTTGTTAGAGACATTTTTTCATCAGTCAACTATTTTTCCCGTGAATGTGCTGGGAGAGCTGTTTGAATTTTAGTTCTGAGAACCATTAACTCTCTGAGGTCTAAGTCATCATCGGTGATGATCCCAACCCTAACCTTAACCCTAACTCTAACCCTACACAAAGTATATGAATATGTCATTTCAGTTTTTATTATTCGTCCAAGTCTTGGCAATCAGGGAACAAAGACTGGCACACATCAAAAACCGCTTAAGTTTTTGTTTGTTTTGTTTTTTTTCCAAAACAAGTTTTCTTTGCCTTTCTCCAAAATATAGGGTTAAGGTTACTACCTATAATGGCTTAGACCTCAGAGGGTTAAATTTGGGTCTTGCGTTCTACCCAGTGAGGGACATTTTTAGGGGTAAATATCCTATTTAAACTGTTTCATCCAGTAAACACCCCACCTGTTTGCTGTTTGGTTAAGTTCACACCCAGAAACGTAATTGTTTGGCTTTGTGTGGCTGAAACATGACTTATGAAAAATATAATTTCCTAAACTGCTCACTTTGCAAAGAGAAAGAGCACTTTATTATTTGTTTGTCTGGTGAGCAGTTTGCCTGATAAACCTGCTCTTATTTCTCCATTTCAAGTGCAAAAAGTCATCCTGTAATAGCTTCTATTTTCTGCTTTTCTTTTTTCTTGAAGTCTCTTGTGTTTTACTGCTGACTTTGTTTAAGTTTTGAGGTTTTGTCTTCTTGTCCTTTTTGCTGGAGTCTAAAAGTCTGTTTGACCCTAAATGAGCCCAAAACAAGCTGACAGTAACGTCTGCCTGAGCTCAGAGGAAGAAGTGATGAACTTTATTAAGTCTGTCAAACACGAGAGCTCAGAAAATGAAAACATGAAGGAGGGAGAAGGGACAGCATCCAAAACATGCAGCAAGTTTTCTCCTCAAATCAAAAACAAGCTCTGGAAAAACTAAAAATAGAAAGCTGGAGGAGCTTTTCACACGTTTGAGCCAAGAGTTTCCAAAGTATCGACAGTGGAAACATCATCACTATGGAAATAAACATGTTCATCAAGGACAAACTGCCCCAGGATCTGGATACTGTGATGTTTTAGAGTCCAGCAGACATCAGTCACTTCTGACAGCTGTGAAGTCTCAAAGCTCAAAAAAGAAAAAAAATGCTCAGAGGCTTCCTGTTAAAACACCACCACACCCTCAGCATTACGTAACAAACCCCCCAAAGTCCACAAACATTCCTCCTGTCAGCAGCCAATAAAAACATGAAAATATTTCCTCTTTTCTTATCTTACCTGTTTGTCATCAGTCCCTCTGGTTCTGTTTGAGTTTAGTACATCACATGATGAAGAAAGAGATCTATCAGCAGTCTCATCATCTTTACAACTAACAATGTAAACTGAAGTTAAAAAAGAAAACAGAAAAAATGTAATAAATTAAAACAAAAACAAACTAGTTATACAAAGTGATGCTTTTATATACATATATATATATATATATATATATATATAGACAATTAGAAGCTCTAAAATAAATATCCATATGTTTAAAATAATAATAATAATATTAATAATAATAATAAGCAAGGCAAAAAAAAATTAAATAAAAGAAAATAAATAAAAAATCTAAGAAAATTTAAAAATGATTTCATTCACCTTTACCTCTGCTGGCTTTGGGTTGTTATGACGATATGTTTGACTGACATCTTGTGTATTTGTTAACCTCGGTCACATTCCTCCATCTGACAGCAGTCGAGTGAATATCATTAGAAACCAACTGACAACATTCAGATTTTGTTTTATCAATTGTCAGTCACTACCATTTATATTTATAGATATTTAGGAAGGCATTTTAAGCTGAAGTACAACAGGCTTAATTTATAATTTACATTCCTTTACCACAAAAATTTAGAATGGTGTATTTCACTCATTCTAGGATTTATTCTCATTGGGAAAAAAAACACCTTGTCAGACAAATGATTCTGTAAAAAAAAAATTTATTTCAGAAAAATGTGACTGTGCTAGCTCACAATTACATGTGCCTGATTGTGTTTTTTTTGTTTGTTTTTTTTTCCCTCTCTTCACATTATTATTGGATACAATACAGTGGTGTATAAGGGCCCCTGTAAGACAAAAAAAAAGGATGGATGTAATATTCAGAGAAAAAACTTTTTCAGGATTTAAGTGGTAAATTTATGGGGGAAATAAAACCACAAACTTTGAGTAGGCAGATTTTTTTATCATAAATTTACAACTTACATTTTAGACATTCTGTTTTTGTCAAAATATTGCCCTCATCCACTGGCCGTACATACCACATACAAAACACAATACAAAACACATTGACGAAAGCAGAGCCCAGGACCTGCACACAAACCAATAGACAAATATCCATGAACTTTGGTTTAAAGAATTTTGTTGATGAGAAGCCTGTTGAGTCACTGAGTGACATTTTGAAAGAGTCGTTTTGGATTTGAGGGCTCTATAGTAACAAACATACACCAAACCTAAGCATATGACAATAAATATCAGTGGACTGGATGGACTAATTATTCAAGTCAAAGCAACAAACAGAGAAAATTCAAGTAGTTAAAAAGAGAAAACATAAAGACAGATTTTAAGAGGTTGTGCTGCAGATGAAATTTTCTATTTGCTGGGTTTTGGGGTACTCCCCACCATCAGTTGTAATTATTTGTCTCCTTCTTAGCACCTGGTGCACAAAACAGGAATTCCTGAATGCTCATATGTTATTACTTTCATGTAAGTTAATATCTGTTGCAAACGTCATAAGAGCCAACGAATGAAATTGGTCCAAACTTTCACAACAAGATAATACCTTGCCGGAACCATAATAACTGTTTGGGGGAAGATAGTAACATCTCAGGATGAGACAGTAACTTGTCAGTACAAGATAATAACTGGTTGGAACAATTATACCTTCTGGGAACAAGTCAGTCACCTGTCAAAATAACACAGTAACTTCTTGGATTAAGATTAACTTGTTACCTTGTCAGAACAACATTACTTGAAACAAGATAGGAACTTGTTTGAACATGATATTAAGTTGTAAATAAGATACTGCCTTTACAAAACAGGACAGTTATTCATCAGAGTCAAAATAACGTCTTGGAAGAAGACAACAACTTGTGAGAATAAGATTGAAATAACTTGTGTGAACAAAACAGTAACTTGTTGAAATAGTAATTATATCTTCTTGGAAAAGGATAGCAACTTGTCCGAACAAGATAGTAACTTGTTGGAAGAAGACAGTAATTTACAGCAATGTGAAAAAGAAAGGTTTCAGATGACCCTATGCAGTCCATTAAAAAAAACAAAACAAAACTAAGTACACCCCATGATTCAATAGCTTGTAGAGCCACCTTTAGCAGCAATAACTTGAAGTCATTGTTTTCTGTATGACTTTATCACTCTCTCACATCAAGGAGGAATTTTGGTCCAGTCTTCTTCACAACATTGCTTCAGTTCCTTGAGGTTTGCGGGCATTCAATTATGCACAGCTCTCTTAAGGTCCCACCACAGCTTTTTAATTGGGTTGAGGTCTGGATTTTGACTGGACCATTGCAACACCTTGATTATTTTCTTTTTCAGCCTTTTTGTTATAGATTTGCTGCTGTGCTGGGACCATTGTCCTGTTGCATTATCCAACTTAGCTGTCGGAGAGGTGGCCTCTAGAATACTTTGGTATACAGAGGAGTTCATGGTTGACTGCAAGGTGCCCAGGTCCTGTGGCTGCAAAACAAGCCCAAATCATCAGCTGCTGACAGTTGGTATGACGCGTTTGTGCTGATATGTTATGTCTGGCTTTCACCAAATATAACACTGAGAATTTTGGCCAAACATCTCCATTTTGGTCTCATCTGTCCAAAGGACATTGTTCTAGAGGTCTTGCAGTTTGTTCAGACACAACTTTGCAAACCTAAGTTGTGCTGCCATGTTCTTTTTAGAGAGAAGAGGCTTTCTCCTGGCAACTCTTCCAAACAAAACATGCTTGTTCAGTCCTTTTCTAATTAACTGTCATGAACTTTAACATTTAACATGCTAACTCGGGCCTGTAGAGTCTGAGATATAGCTCTTGGGTTTTCTTTCAGTTTCTCTGAGCATTGCACAGTCTGACCTTGGGGTGAATTTGCTGGGACATCCATCCCTTGGAAGGTTGTGGAATAGTGTTAACACACACCTGAATGGCCCAGACCAGCAAACTGCAAAAGTGTCTGCTTTTATAGAGGTGGTCACACCTTCTGACGATCAATCAATTAACTGCATTTGATTAGCAGCACCTGGCTACTACTTAGCCTCTGAATTCTTATGGAAGCAGTAAGGGTGTATTTTTTTTTTTTTTTTCATGACTCAGTTGGAACAAGATGGTCTTGGAAGAAGATAGTAACTTGTCAGAATAAGATAGTAACGTATGGTAACAAAATAGTAACTTATTGAAAGAACAGCAATAATAACTTTTGGGAAGAAGACAGCAACTTATTGGAAGAAAATAGTAACTTGTCAGCGCATAATGGTAGCTTCTCTGAACAAGAGAATAACTTGGAACAAAATAGCTTGTCAGAACAATATTTTGTTGGGCAATATAACTTTTTGGAAGTTCACAAAGATATACCACACAGTGACAGCCTATATATGTTCTATGCATCAATTAACTCTCCAGCACTGACTAACAAATGTAAACATTTGCATTTGTAAAATGTCTGATTGGATGAACAGGAAGCAGAAAAAAAAAACCCAAAAAACAAAACGAAACAAAAAAACAGGAGGTTCACTGATTCGAGCATGGTTTTAAGGGGATTTATATTTAAATCAAGGGCTCTGAGATTCTACACATCATATCCCAGAAAAAGCTACCAGAGCAACAAAGGCACTGATGGGGAGGAGCGCTGCAAGTCATGTGTGTCTTGAAAAACCACGTCGGAAAAACAGAAATCAAAAACAAAAGACAGATATTAAAAATAATGTTTTTGGTGCAAATATTAAAAACCAAAAAAAAAAACTTCTGACGTGTTTCTTTTAATATGACAGCAGTGACGGGCAGGTCAGGACACAATCAGAAACCCTTGAATTTAAGCTAAGGTGAAAGTGTAAGACAGAGGTATGCGGCTGTGAAAATGTTGAGAGGTTAAAAAGCAGTGACTGAAGTCATTGTCCAGAACAAATAAGCAACACAGTATTTACAGGAAAAGGTTGAAGTTTCAAGGTGAGAAAACAGGTGACCTCGAGGATCTGAAGTTCTCAGGGTCCTTTAGGAGGAAAACAGTGTTCTTAGAAAATAAACTCCTGAATGTTTGAGCATCTGGTCACCTTCACCGCCACTGGAGGGAATGGGAAGCAGAAAGGCGATAAGCTATTCCTCCCTTCCTCAACACAGACGAAGGCAGGTTTCTGTAGAGATATTAACACATTAATGCAGGTCAATAAAATATTTTTCATGAGATAAACAACTAAAGCAAAGGTTTTCAGGGCTGAGAAGTTGACTGCTAGAAAATAATCTAAAATAATGATCTCCCAAAGTGAGAGGTTTGCAGTGAAGTTAATCCATTTTGGCCACTCTATACAAAGTCTTCCTCTTACTCTTGAGAAATAACATGGTGAGTGTTGTTTTGTATATTTCCATCAAATGTCCATTCCTTGGTCAAGACCGGGAGGTCAAGAGTCACATTTGGTTCCATATATAACTGGACATTGTTATTTCAGGTGTTTACGGACGAATATTAAAGTTACCTTTATATTTTTGATACAGCAGCTCAACTTTTTGAGGGTTTTAAAAAAATATAGCAATAACCATTGAAGAATTAAATCCATTTTTATACATAGCCCCTATTTTCAGGGGCTCAAATGTATTTGGACAATACAATGAAAAGCTGGACAAGTTTCACTATTTCTCCCTGATTTCTTCATAAATTAAGCAGGTCAAAGGTCTGGAGATGATTCCAAGTATGACATTTGGAAGCTGTTTCTGTGCAGTGAAACTATCCTCAGACTGAAAACACAAAACAAATCCACCAGAGAGATGGTGGGAACATTAGGCAAGCACAAATCAGAAGTTTGGTACATTCAGAGAACAAAAGAACACACTGGTGAGCTCAGCATTAAGACCTGAACGTTCACAGAAGAAAACATTGGGGGATGATTCCAGAATCCTGTCCCTTACCCTCCACAACATCCAGGCAAACACTCTCCAGGCAAACACTCTTCAGGCAAACTCTCTATAAAGATGACTTCACAGAACAAACCCAGAGGATTCAGCACACGGTACAAACCACTCATTGGCAGACAAAGCAGCTCAGTACTGGCCTGCTTTGGACACTTGAAACAAAGATCAACCTGTGGCAGATACTGTAAGGTTGGAGAAGGCTTGGAACCACACACGATCTGAAGGCTACAACATAAGCTGGAAAACATAGTGGACGCAGTGTAATGCATGGACATGAATGGCTTCCAGTGGCTCTGGGTCACTGTTGATATGTTTTATTGTTGATATGACATGATATGCTGCAAATCTTTGCAAGTACACATGGACAATGAGCCAAAACATCCTGTATATGCAGCTCAGGAGTTTCTGAAGGGAAACAAGTGGAATATTCAGTCATCCGATCTGATCTCAATGAAGCTGCATTTCACTGCTGAAGAAAAAACCAAAGGCAGAAAGAGCCACAAACAGCACATGAAGCAAAAAGGAGGGGGATTCATTTGTTGATGTCAATGGATTAACATTTTAGACAGTCATTTTCTTCAAAGGATTCACCATAAAGGGTTAAAAATTAATACTTTATCATTAGTTTTTTTTGAGCTCCTAAAAATTGGGGACTGTGGAATAAAATGAATGTAATTCCTCAATGTTTCTTGGAATGTTTTTGTTCAACCTCTCAAATTAAAGTCTGAACTTTGAGCCTATATTCACCATATAATAACTTTGATATGTTTTGGTACAAAAGTAAAATAAAAAAATTGTGGTACACATATATTTTCCAAAAACATGGTCATTTTTCACACACAACCAGAAATTTTAGGAATATCAGTTACTCATGTGGACACATGACGTGTACAGATGAAAACAGTTTGGTGAACATTTGTCTACTGGCCAAAGATTTTTCAGACTTTCCAAAATCAACAATTTGACTTTGTTCCACTTTTGCTTTCAGACATGTTCACAGTTTCCCTGTTTTGTTACGAATCGGTGAACAAATTGGAAATGGGGGCAGCCGCCCAGGCTCAGAAATCAAAACCAAGTCCTAGAAATCTACAAACCTTTATAAAAACAAACTTAAAGCATCTGTGTGCAGCAGGAAGAGGAAAATTAGGACAACGGTCCTGGCTAGATCTAGCTACAGTATCCAAATATAACCCAAGATCAACCACATATCAGGATAACAAGAAGTAATCATGCATGGTGTAGAATCGTAGGTGATCTAAAAAGTCCAAATATCACATTCATTCTACAGCAAAATGCAAACACTGAGCCATAACTATCAAAAAGCTTTATGTAACTATGACCACACTCTTCCTACTCAGAAATAATCTAAATTTGAAGTGTATCTTGGGTAGTGTAGTGTTAAAGCCACACTTTAGAGGAAGGGGATATTTTTTAGATTGTTACTCTCTGTTGTCCTGTAGCTTTAAGCATCATGTCATTTTTTTTCCCAGTTTAGAAAGACATTACCAAACAAGGTAAATAAATATAGGTGGGTTTTTTGGTACCTGGAGGTCAGCAGCTGCTGGGTGGTTATGTGGTGGAGCTCCCTCTCCTCTCCAAGAATCTACTCCACCAAACAAGAGAAAATTGGATTAGTTTGGTGGTTTTGGCCGCCAACTGATGAGGTCCAAAGAGGCGACTTCCAAACCACGAAAAAACCCCAAATTTAACCGAAACATAAACAGGCAAGCGGAGAGAGGAAGGAGGATTATTGTTTGTATGTTTCTGCACGTCTGAGGTCAGAGTGCTGTTTAAAGCCGCTTGCCAGACCTTTCCTGCTATTTTTTTTAAATGTTTCCAATGTTTTCTTTCAACTAAACTCTCATCATGAAGGAGCTTAGGCTGAGTTTAAAGCAGTTTATTTGGTCTGAAGCTTCTGCAGAGACTGTTATTGTAACCACTGAGGAGGTTTCACTGGGTTTTATTTTCCTGCAGTAAACAAAACATATTTTAAATATTTTTCATACACTTCATGATGAAAGTTTAAAATCATCATCGTAACCCAAAAAACCTAAAGAGCAAACTTATTACCTAATGGCATGGTGTATGAATATAATTTGTTTGAGTTTGGCTTGGGATCATTCATTGTATTTTTCTTTCTCTTATTTATGAATAAAATGTTTTTAACTTAAGTTTTATTGAAACTTTCAGGGTTTTCCAGTTGCAAGCATTTCAGAGGCAATAAAATTCCCACTGCAGACTAATCAAACCAGGATTAAACGGAAAATACAGCTAACATGATGAGTGTTTTTCAAGTTTCTTTTTTAAATTGGATATTCACACCTGCAGCAGGTTTCATGTTCACTCTACAAACAGGAATTAAAAAACTTACACTTGAGTCTGTCGCACAAATTCTGCAAAGTGTTGATCCCTTGCACACAACTCAATTATCCTCAGGCGCTCCTGGATCTCCTACAGAGAGGTCAGAGGTCAACACAGAGAAAACATGTTTGTGTGAGAGTCGGTCTGGAGGAGAAAGAGGAGGAGGAGGAGTTCCTGCAGGTAAAAATACCAGTCTGCGTAGTACAGACCTCTTACTGAGACTGAAAACCTCTGAGCCAGAAAAATGTCACAACAGTCGGTCAGCTCCGTCTGAACTGTCAAACTCATTTTACTTAACACATAGAAGTGAAGCCAAAGCTCTGAGTGGGAGGTGAAAGTCATCTCATTTGCCCCCTGTGCTGCCCTCTGATCCAGAACTATATAAATAAAACCGATAAAGTAGGTCCTCCTGAAAAATTTCCTTTTCTGAAAGCCAACACACTAGAAGTGAGAGACACTAATAAAATAAGCACACTTACTGTTCTTTATGTAACATGTTCAGAAGTTTCCAAATCTACACTACATAATACATTTTAAAAAATCCTAAAACAAGATAGAAATTAATTTTTCCACTCAATGTCCGACACTCAGCTGGTTTTACATAAGGTACTCTTAAGGACTCTTGCATGGTGTTCAACAAGGCTCAGTTTTGGGGCCACATTCCACCTGTATGCAGATGACATACAGCTTTACACAGCTAAAGTTTTGCCTAGACAAACACAAATGAGATGCTCTTTTCTCCTGTCTTACCTCTTTAGTTAGTGTGGTGTTTTGATAGATGTTTTGTATCTCTTCACTTCTGAGGTCTCTGGAGTCACCTGCGGTGGCAGAGCTGCTGTAGTGAGGGAGGCCGTGGTCACAGCGATGGTAATACTGGTGCACCTCGTCATCATAACGGCGATAGTACTGGGCAGTGACCGGGTCACTCTCAAACATTGGGTTGAACTTGGTGGCACGCTCCAGTGTTGGCATACTATCACCTCGCCTGGAAGACAATGAAATTTAAAAGTTGAACTTTTTTTAAAATCTGTGTTTTTGATTTCATTTGTTTTTAAAACTCCAATGATGTTGTACCGTAGGGGATCCTCTGTGTCCTCCCCATCATACTGCTCTCGTAGCGTCCTAGCGAGGAAGAAGATAATCCCAGCCGCCACCATGAGGAAACCAGCCACCGAGGCGATGGCAATGCCCACCACCAATGGCTCGGAAACATACTCTTCACAGTGCTCACCACGATACCACCAGTTCTCTCCAACCCGACATCTGCAGCAAACGTTACACGCTAAATTCCCAGTAAAATGACCAAAAATGATACTGAAATGTTTTAATCGTCTAGGTCCTTTTTCATTTAATAATCATATAACCGGACAAGCACTCATTCACACAGAAGTCAATATTCACATGTATGCAGATGATACAATTTTATATATGCATGTTTTAATTTTTATTCAGCTAACAGCTGATCATCTAAATTCTTCACAGGTGTCCTTCAAGGGTCACTCTCAGCAGCATTTTGCATTTATATTATTTATCTACGCTAAATTAGTATGTCGCTGTATGCAGATGATGCAGTTATTTATGTATGAGGACAGTTTGGGCAGATTTTTACAAAGTGCTTTATTTTAATGATACTTTAGTTTACTGTAGGGACTGCCTGTAAACTAGTGGTTGTTGCCTTGTATTTTGGTTGCAACATTAATCTCTTATTGTGCACAAGGACCACAAAAGAAAATTCACTTTTAGCTTTATATGGTGAAAGTAAAATGACTTAATTAATAGTGTTACTAACTACTTAGCAAAATTAAAAACTCAAACCTGCAGCTCAAACTGATATTTTCCTGTAGTTTATTTGTATCTTTTGCATGAGGTGTGCTTTTTAACATGATTTTCCTTTAAAAGTATGCGTCTTTTTTAACAAAATTTAACAAAAAAAACATTTTGAAAAAAAACAAGAAAATGTTTCTAATTCTGTGCTTAGAATTACATTTCTGTAGTTTAGAGAAACATTTAAAAGCTCTATAAGCAGCTTTTATTTTGTAGTTGGTATCCTCTCTTAATTTTCCTCTTTTTAATTGTCAGAGAGCATGCACAAAAGCGTGGATCGCATATAAGAAAATATGTCTTATATTAGATTTCACTACTAGCCAATTTCCATCTGCAGTTCCTGCACAGGATCTGATGCTCACCTACCTCCACTGGGAAACAAGTAGCATATACTGTATGTATGACTTTATTTTGAAGTCTCCTCTTCGGTTCACTTGGATACGCTTGGATATCTTTGTACATTGTGAAATAATTGAATAGTTTTCCAATATGTGCTGATATACTTAAGAATGAAATCAAGGAGACATAAAATATAGAAACATTAGTGAAACAAGATGAGTAAAATATTTATGTGGTTATCTTAAATTATTTTATTTTTGGCCTTAAATTAGATAGCTTGCAGCAAAGAATGGGGAGAAAGAGCAGGAAAGACGCGCAGCAAAGTTCCACAGATCAGACTCAAACCCAAACCCAGGCTTTTTGCATTCCAGCCATATGGCATATGGGCGCCTGCTCAACCAGTGAGCTATACTGGTACCCATCTTAAATGATTCTGATGTATTAAATAACTCCAGCAGGTAAATCTCAAAACTGACACGATAATTTGGAAAAAAAATTATTACGTGACTAAATTTCACCTTCTTCCTACACAGAAAAAAATATGTGAGTACTCTTATAAAGCAATATTTCAAATAGCTCCTACCTGCAGATGGCGCCCTTGCCAGGGATGATATCACATTTGCCATCGTTGAGGCAGAAGTTGTGTTGCACCTCGCAGATGCTCTGACACGGCAGGCCATCCACACTCAGATAGCCAGCATTGCACACACACTCGGCCTCGCCTGACCACTGATTTACTATACACTTGGAAAACTTGTTACATGCCTGGAACTTACAGGGATCGGCCCGGTCACCTGAGGAGCAAACAGCAGCAAGTGAAAAGAGCAAGAGGAAGACTCAGTAACATATAAAACCTTTAGAAAGAGAAACGGATGCCATTAAACATAAACACAGGGTGTAAGGAGCTCTAGTAAGGTTCAGGCCTCAGTAGGCTGCAACTGCTTTGTCTTCACTCAAAAGACCAAAAGCATGTTAGGAACATCTTCATAAGAGAAACCCAGTACCAAGGATGAATCCCTTTAGCTTTAGTGTATGTCTAACTTGGAAAACCTGGGCCATCATCTCGGGGGGTACCTCAGCATACCCCAGGAAGAGATGGGAAATGTTTGGTGCTTTTATTAGACTTTTTTAAGCCTTTTACCAACACAACAAGCTTCTGGGAAAAAAAAAAAATCAATGAATTTTAATATTTTCAACAGGAGACACCAGACCTATAGAGAGATTCCAGAGTGTTTGCAGCAACACCCACAATTTTTCATGTATGGCTTTGGCCGGATTATAGGAAAATCCTTATGATTTCAAGAACAACCGTTCAGTATGGCTTTAAGGTAAATGCTTCGATATGACACAACAGATAAGTCCAGCTCCAGCACTGTAGCCTCCGTATGACCCAATATGGTTGACATGTGCTTGTGCAATGGAAAACCTGCCTCCAGAGTACAGCGAAGATGAGAGGAGTAAACTGATTATAAATCCACAGTGAGTCCTGGTACAGTGACTCACTGCTGTAGATTAGGGTGATCAGGCAGTGAGGAGCTCCTCTGATTGGCTCAGACAGATTACAGAGCTGTAGCTCAGAAGCAGAGTCATTTCTCTGAAAACAGTAAATAAAATCTCCATCTTTACAGATAATCCTGAAATCTGCTGTGATGAGAACACACAACTCACATGGACTGGCAGAGTGGGTCTCTTGTAAATTTTCAAACATTCTTAAAGCAACCAAAATCTTTTCTGGACCTCTTGGTGGCAGCAGAAGAAAGATAAACACAACAAATTACGTATTATCACCTGATTACTTATCTGAAAGGTGTCTGGTGCTGCCAGTAATTCCTTGTGAGGTTTCTCAAGTTTCCCTTCTTGGTTGCTTACATTTCAGTTTACATGTTAGCCATTAATTGTAATTCAAATAAGTGTCTTTATAAACCATCAAATATTCCTTCTAAACAACAAAGGTCTTCAAGAAGAAACACTCACAGAAATTGTTCAGAAGAATGTTTTCTGGATGGTTCTAATAATTTGTTCAATCTTGGTCTTTCATAGTTTTATTTTAAATTTTTGTTAACAATGCATTAGGTGATTTTTTTCCACCCAGGCATAGCAGAAAAAACTTTAAGCAAATTATCTGACATATTATCAGTCTGTTATAATTTACCATCTCATCACATTTTGTTTTTAACAGTTTGTTTCCACATTGCACTAATTTAAACTTACATCATTTTTTTACATTTCCACCAGTCAAACTAAAACTTTCTTCCTCGTAGGATTAAACACATGTTTTATTCTTGTGCAGAAATGTCATAATTCTGTCTAAAGATACAGGTGCTAATTTTCAAAACACATTTTAGGGAAAGAGGACAATTATTTTTGGCAAAATAATAGATAGACAGATTTAAAAAATTAAAAGTGAAGCACAGTACTAATCTGGATTTAACAAATATCCCAGTGAAAGTATTTCTCCCTGTTACACCTGTTAAAGAGCTTCCTTAAACACAATCTTCTCTACACTCTTTTTAAAACCCAGACAAGAATCCTCACTGTCTACACTCAAAGACCTGCAGATAAACATGTAGCTACATTATTTTAAAAAACAGACAAAAAATAACAACCAAAAAAACAAAAAAAAAACACTGTATAGAAACACCTAGTCTGGACTCAGATAGATGGAGGTAACCAGTGGCCATGATGATGTCCCATCAGGGTGAGTCAGTGTGAGCTGCTGCCGCTCACGTTCCTTCCAGACAGATAATCTCAGGTATTAGATCACAGTCCTGACAGCTGAAGCCTATCAGAGCTGCTGAGACGCTGCACATAGAAACTGAGGATTCAACAGAGTCTGAGCATCATAGCCCATCAAGTGCCCAAGCAAACACTAGTTTTTCTTATGTTTCTCCCCAGCAATACATGTTATTGTATTACACTTCATTATAAATTAAAAAATAACTTATTTGAGAAATTATCTGTACATGACTGGTAAATAAGGTTCAGTGTTGTGCAATTTTTTGAAGGTACTTGTGCTGAAATTCTGAGAAAATTGGTAAGTGTGACAAGTTTCCTTAAATCATTTGCGTCCTCCTAAAATTTAAATCATAGCTGCATAAAGCTATGTGTCATCGGCATAAAGGTTTAATTTAATATTGCATATGTGGCTGTTGTGGCTAAGTTGCTGCATAGAAATAGACAACAAATGTGGCCCTGTTTGCCCCTAACACCTAATTTGTTCAGGTACATTGTTCTTCATGACGCCCGTTGTCTTTATGGCTGAAATATGCCAACACTGGGAGGCACTAATAGATCAATTCAAGATAATGATCTCAAAGACAAAATCACTATAATAGTTTTATTACAACATACCTACTTTAGATACTTTAGTATTTACACTATTTTTCTTAACATCTAGACATCTGATTCAAACAAAAAGTCCACCTTAAAAAAAATTAAAAAAAAAAAAAAAAAAAAAAAAGAAAAAGGGAAAACAAACAAAAAAAAAAAAAAAAAATTATCAG
>VUQI01002816.1:39454-56374 GCA_015106735.1 Paratilapia polleni | reverse complement strand
AATAAAAAAAAAAAAAAAAAAAAAACAGGTAACGGGAAACCAAATGAAGAAACCATGGAAAAATTAGCAGGTCCAACTCTGACAAAGAGATCTTGTCTTGGATTTTTAGAGGTTGTATCAAACCTACTGCCAAAAGTTTCACTTATTATATGTCTTAAAAATTATTGTGCTTTAGCAGTGAGAGAGCTCTAAAACTTCACTCCTAAAAGCTAAATAGTCTGTAGTTTTAGTCAAAAATGTCTCAGTGTCAGCTTTCAAAGGCACACATTAAACACAACCGGTAGCTTCATTAAAGTGTCAGATGTAGCTTCAGTCCTACCTGACTCAACATCCAGTGAGTACTTGTCGATGGCCAGGTTCATGGTCTGGTAGGCAGTGTTGGCGAAGTCTTCCAGGATTAAGTAGACAACATTGGTGACTCCTCTATGTACTGGTTTACCGAACCTCATTCTACTGTTTACCACGATGCTGCCATTTCTGAAGTTGAGGATCTCCAAATTCTGGAAGTTATTCAGGTTGGACTGAAGGTATGGGACCAGCTGTGAGGTGAAGACAAAGATGTGTTAGGAGCATTGCATCTCAATCTAAAAGCTTCTTATTCTTATTCCTATAGTGCTGATTTTTTTTAATCTTCACCAGCTGCAGAAAACGCTGCTCTAGGGCCTTGTACTCCGGGGAACTCTTGTTGAAGAGGTCCATGGAGAACACCATGTTGGTCACCCTCAAGCTGAAGAAAACTGTCAGCGCTCTGCCAGGTCGAGTCGGTAATGCAATGGCATCCAGGTCTGAGGCCTGAGCTCCGCTGGAGAGGCCACTGCTGTCACCTTCAGTCGACAAACCACCATACTGGAAGACATCAAAGCTGACTGCGATGCTGGGTACGTCGGAGAAATCATGTTCAAAAGGTTGGAGCTCAGCTACAGAGGTGCTGCCGTTAACTTTCTGCACAGAGGAAGTTGCCCTTTGTTGGACATCACTGTCCTCTTTCTCTTGCAAAATACCACTGAAGTCTATTGCTGAAGCACCTGGAAACCCTTCCACAGTATCAGATGGAGGACTCTCTGATTTGTTTACAACAACCACCACTGGTGTTGACTGAGGAACATCTGAAGACGCCGTGCTTATTGAAGCTTGGCTTGGGTGCTCATGGGGAACCACTGCTGGTTTTGACATAGGACCATCTGAAGACGGCATGTTTAATAAAAATTCAGGAAGATCTTCATGGCTTGGGTGCTCATGGGGAGCCACTGCTGGTTTTGCCAGAGGACCATCTGGAGATGGAGTACTTTTTGAAGCTTCAGTAAGATCTTCATGGTTTACATGCTCATGGTGAACCACTGCTGGCTTTGACAGAGGACCATCTGAAGACGGTGTGCTTACTGAAGATTCAGTAAGATCTTCATGGCTTGGGTGTTCATGGTGAACCAGATCCTCGTCCTCTGGCACTGAGTCCGACACTCGAGTGAATGGCGAGTCCTTCTCTGGTGAGAGGGCAATACTGCTGTGGTGGTCTGGACTTAGAGATGAAGTTGGGACTGGACTAGTAGTTGTTGTGGTGGCGATTATTACTTCATCCACAACCAGGTCCTCATCTTGTACTTCAGTTGCTGGTGCTGTCGTTGTTGTGCCTATGTGCTTTTCTTCCAAAATTTCAACTTGATCACGGTCTTCTGTTTCTGGCAGCCGCAGTTTAGGTTTTTCTGTGAGAATCTCAAGTTGTGATGGTGCATCAGTGATGGCATCAAAGCTGAATTCACTGGCTGTGACTGCCTCAACTTTTACAAAAGTACGTGGGCTTGAGGAAGTGTCCCTATCAGGAACTTTAGGTGCTTCAGGTACAACTGTACTTTCAACTTCCACCTTCTCAGGTACACCCTCTGATTTAGATTCGGCTGTGCCCACTGGAAGCTCTGTTGCCATTTCAGTAGGTACTTCTACCTCTTCAGTGGATTCTTGAAGCCTGACTGCCGAATCCGTCAGTCCAGGAAAAACAGCTTCTGCCTGAGTCCAAGCTTCAGATTCAGGAGAATCTGTAACAACTCCTACAAGGGTTTGTGGCTCAGTCAAGGAGTAGTCATCAAACATGCCAGATGCTTCCACTCTTTGTAAAGAAAGTTCGACAGCCAGAGTTTCTTTGGGCGAAAACACAGGTGCTTGGGTCGTGGTTGAGTATCGGGGGTCAGTGCTTATGTGTGGAGTCACCAGGACCTCATCTAGAAAAGGTTCTTTAATGTGTCCTTCTGGAAAAACTTCTTCAAAAGCACGAACTGTTGTTGTCTGTAAAATGGTACTCTCAGTAAATTCTACTGCCATCTCAACCAGATCAGCTTTCTTAGTAGTTAATGGTTGAACAGCAACTTCGCCCAAATCAACGTCCTCTTCTTCGGCCTCCTCCAGATCAGGCGGTGGGAGCACCTCTAGGCTGCTATCTTCTTTGTTATATATCCTGTCAGATGTCACTGAAGTCTGCCAGGTCCAGAGATCAGCTTCCTGGCCATCTCCAGAGGACCCAGAGCCAGAGCCATCATCCCGTGTGAGGCCAGGGACCGTCTGAGGTGGGCTGGCTCCAGAGGAACCTCCGGGACTGACCACATCATCCCCTCGGGTGGTATCTTTACCGGTGGGGGGAGCGTTACTCAATAAGAATCCCTCATCTTCAATTTTTCCATCATCTGTAAAAAAGAGAAACGCATGACCAGATTTATTGCCAGGATTCCCCTCCTCAGAGCTCTAAGCAAAACTCCAGTATAACTATAACCATCCTCATCTGTGTTTATAGCCTCACATTTCAGTTAGAAAACCTGATGGGACCAGCTGTTAACTGTATCCTGAAGGAACTAATGAATCTTTAATTGACTGCATTTTAATTACCTGCTTTATACTTTTTTAGATCTTAAGAGGTCAACAGGGGTCATTTTGACTTAATGCAACAATTTGAACATATTTTTTTTGGACATTGGTGTAGGATATTCAGAATACGTGTTCTGCCCTTTATGGCTTTCTTGCCTTTATTTGATATTGTATAGAAAGATGACAGAGATAATAGAAAGAAAAGAAATGGGGTAATACCCCTACAACAAACCAAAATCCACATCTATATTCACAAGGCTAAGAATAGATTTTGAATTAATGGCGAATTTTAGATATTGTGAAGAAACAATTGCTGCTTTGGCCTATATAAAAAAAAAAATAAAGTAAAATATCAAGGTGTAATGGACCAGTTTGCCTGATTTTTCAGAACTACATTGATTAGGTGATACATTGATACTTTTGGTCATCTCTTTAAATGGTAAATAGTCTTAATATTTGTAAATGCAAAATATAAACAACAAACTGCATTACAGACAGGCAAAACTTTAAATTTAGAAATGGCATAAGTCTTAGAAGTCCTGGAAGTATGCTGATGCTATACTTGCTTTTAAAACTCATCACTTTCTCTACAGTAAATATTTACTGTCTCGGGTCTCCTGATCGAAGGTCTTTTCTGGGAATTCAGTGTTCAGTGGAGACACCATGCTCTCATCAAACAAGAAGACATCGTTTTCGCTCGCCCCATCATGCTGTGGCCCTTTCCACTGGCTGAAGGGGTCGAACAGGAAGTCCTCCTTCTTCAGGAAAACATCACTGTCGTCCGCCTCGTGAGTTGGAGCATCGGGAGGCTTCTCTGCAGCAAGGACATTATCCTGAGAACAGAAACAATTTAAAGAGCGCCATCAACAGAAAGTTTTATTTACAACTGCTTCAATTTCAGTCAGTTATTTTATTAGTATCCAAAATGGTGATCTTCCATACAACGTGTGTGTGATAGTTAGCGGAAATTTTCAAATGTACACTCATCTCACCTTTATTTTAACTTTTTAACACTAATCAAGCTGCATAATAATTTTATAAGACAGGTTCTTCAGATAGTCAATATTTTACTGTAAATGAAATGAACATGAGTTGAACATGTACAGATACTATTAAAGTAAGCGTTTCAATTCCACTCACCATGTTGTCATAGGTGTCAGCTGGTCGACTTGTTGGTTTCACAAGAGGCAACAAGTTCTCTGCTGCAAAAAGAAACAAGATCAGTTAGAGCTGAAGCTTTTTCAAACTAAATACTACCAGTAGACAGTTTAAAAAACATGTTTTTTCAGACAACCTGTAGAAAAATTGCTCCTAATAAATAATTTCTGATTTTATTGGAGTTGTAAAAACCTTAAGAATGTTTCTTAATAAAATTAATATTACTACTCATAAGTATTTGAAGTAAATTATGGGGCGTGGTACCGTTCTCCAGCTGCAGCGGGTCGCCCTGTGTCTCCAGGCTGTTGTTGGTCATGAAGTTGTCTTTGTGCAGCGCCTCGGTGATGTAGTTGCGGAAGTCAGTGATGGTGTAGACGACGGTGGGCTGCTCAGCGGCACCAGGGTAATTCTTCTCTACCAGGTTGTTCTGCTGAGAGATGAAGTCTAGCGTGTCATTGGCGATGCCGCTGCCGTCCACCTCCAGGGTGATGGCGTAGTGTACAAGGACCACCAAACCCCTGACAGGACCAGAGCAGGACTGGTGAGTTTGTTTCATGATACTGCATCGCAAAACCCTGAATCTCCACATGTCAGTTTGGTAGAAAATTATTGGAAAATATCCAGACATCCTAAAGAAAGTGTTCATCTCTACATTGTTGGAAATTATAGATGCATTATCAGAAAATTACTAGGAAATTATCTCTACACTATTATCTTAAAAAAGATAATCAAGAAAATTTTCAGGACCTGTCAGAAAATCTTATTTAAACTATCCAGATTTTATCTAAAAAGTGTTTATATTATCCAGACATTATCTATAAAATGTTAGAAAGTTGTTACTAAATTATCAGGAAATTGTTAGGAAATTATCTAGAAACTGACAGGAAACCTTCTATTCACTATACAGATTTTATAGAGACATTAGGCAAACATTATCAGGAATTCTTTTAGGAAAATATCATGGCATTACATGGAAATCATAAGGAAATTTTACATTGTCTCAGAAAATAATCTTGACATTATCTTGACATAATTAAGACAAATATTGGCAAATGATTATAAGATTATCAGGAACTGATGAGGAAATTGTATCCGCTGTACAATTATAGTTTTGCAGGTAACACATTTGCCTATCCACTGATTATTATTGGAATGGTAGCTGTATATAACCAACAAGTCACTGGAGACTGCAGGAAGTTATTGGTTCCAGTGAAGAAACAAAAACCCTCCTAAAATAGGAAAACTCTCAATTCTAAGTTCTTAATAAAACACAGAATTTATAAGGTTAAATTTGGTTGTAAAGGGAACTTTTTAATGATGTTCGATAACTTTATTTCAGCAGTGTTAATCAGCTAGATTTCATATTGATTTCAGCCTTTTTAAATCACTGCTGACGTGGAAACATCTGATAATCTGGCATGTGCTCATCTAATAAAGTATTTTACATCTTGCTGAGCATGAACCTTTGCTGTCAGATTATTTTCAGAACCTGCTGACTTTACAGCGAGATCATCTTCCTCCTCTTGCAGCTCTCAGAGTTCAGGTGGCTTTAAGAGCTCACAAAAAGAATTTATCAGCCAGGGACAGAACAGTGAGTCTGTCATAAACCTTTAATGGTAACACTGCAGGGTCTACAGGTGGCCTGAAGCCACCCAACGACTTATCCCACTTAAGAGCTGATTGACTGTCGGTAAAGACATTAAGTGGAAATTAGAGCAGAGTAGCAGCAGAGGTGTTATTTACTGCGACAGGCAGGTCAAAGGGGCTTTAAGAAGGGAGAGGGCTTGTGAAGACACAACAACGTGGAACGCATGACATTTAGACCCATAATCTACAGGGTGGTTTATCTCCACCTGAGTTCTGATGGAGATAAACCACCACTTCACTGTGTTGTCTGTACGAGGCAGCAGAGGTATAAAATCAGAGGTTAATGGAAGCACTTAAGTTTGTTTGACTTACCGCTCCAGGTCCTTCTGAGGCCTGAGAATATAAACAAAACACAAGAAAATATGAAGAAAAAAAAAAACAGTCAATTAAATTATTTTAAAATTTATATCCTTTCCTCAACAAAACAAATTTTACATGAGGGCTGAAAGCCGCTCTTTTTGGATTGTATCTAAGCCGAACTGTACCTGAATTCCACAATGTAAGCAGTCTTGAAGCCAGGCACTCTGTGGAAGGCGTCTTCAATCTGTGGGTTAATGAGAGGAAGAAAATTTGAATGATAAACTCTAGGCATCAGAGTCAAATCAAGCTACTGTGAGGCCACTGCCATCTGCGCTCATTAACCCAAACCAAAGGCTGAACCATACAGATGCAGCTTTCAGAAAAATTGGCAACTTATAACTTACAAATATGCAAATTTAGAAGGTTATTAGTCCAGAGACATGCTGACAAGCCCCCAACCAAAAGAGAAGTTGCAAATAAAGTTAAATTAGAAAAACCCGTCAGCCACAAGACTCTGGGAAACTTTCAGGGTACTAAAATAAAAAAAGAATCAGAAAATCAGACTTTGAATAAATATTCAATAACTCAGACTGACAAATTTATATTTGTGAAGTGAGAATTTGTTATTTTGCTTCTGGATTATATTACTGTTCATTTCCAGCTCCATATTTTTTACTTGACTAGAGTAGCTTTACATGATTCATAGTTCATAATAATCCTTATGTATCTTACTCTGGGCCTTGGTACAGCACCATTTCATTCACCAGTTCATCTTCTGTCTGAAACAAGCTATTTTAGCTCCTCCCTCTTTGAGGTGGGTGGGACTTCTTTACCTGAGATGAGTATATTAGAGATATCCCCTTTTTATGACACCATACAGCATCAAGAGTAGGAAAAAAATGTATGAAACTGAGTGTTTAGAGCAGTCTGAAGCCTGAGCTTTTGTCTCCCAGGGAGTTCTTGTACATACACTGACCTCAGCGTGCCCTAGGTCTCCCAGGAGGCATACTAGTCATGAGGTGGCTCATCATGTGAAGAGTAGCAGCTCTACTCTGAGCCTCTCCCAAATCACCATGGTGAAAGGGTTTTCTGGCCCAAGTAATCCCAGGAGCAAATCATCCCTCGTAGGGTCTCCCAAGGCAAGTTGGTCCTGGTATTCAGAACTCCCCAGTGACGATTACAAGAGCAAGAAACTAAGTTACCCTGCCCAGGACAAGGTTACCAAGGCCCCAACCCTGATGCCTGGCCAGGGGTAGGGGCTTGAGGGCGAGCGCCTGGTTGGCCCAGCCTTAATGGGCCTGCCCTCCTGTGGACCCACCACCCGCAGGAAGGGCTATAGGGGTTCGGTGTATTTTGGATTTAGTGGTCGAGGGAGGAGTCCTTGGTGGTCTGAGGTGATTTTCTGACTTTTACAAAACCAAATAAATAACAAATGAAAAAAATAGAGCTTCACTGGCTGATTAGGCAGAAAATAAGTCTGGATGTTAAAATAAACTATTTAGCTGAAAATTACCACAAAAAATGTCACAAACTATAAAAGTTCTAAAATGTTCTCAGTAAATAACATATTTTTTTGCGGGGTTGACTCTTAATTACAAGAAAAACTAAGTAAACCTTTTGAATTGCCTGCATTAAGTTATAATAATGAGCAAAGGCTTATGCAAACACACATTTTGAGTCTGACTTTATTCAAAGAGGCTTTCAGGCACAGGAAGGATGCTGGAGGTAGAGCTGGGGTTCTGCAGGCTTTGTTTTTTTTTTTTTCCAAACTGGCAAAGGACCGCTAAAGAATTGATGAATATTTTTGGAAAGGAAGTGGACTTGTCATTTGTCACAGACAGACTCACGGCTCAGGATGAAAATAATCTCTTTAAATTACTTTTGGCTGTTAAATGTGTATAACTAAAAGCTCCAACAAAGGATGAGTGGACTGTCAGAGAAAGAAACTCTGACCTTTACTTGAAACTGTTAAGATTTAATACAGTGTGAATAACAGACTACATAAATATATGGCTTTAAAATGTAACAGTGGAAGTGACTCCTTTTCCATATGACTTAAGTATTGTTCATGTCAGCCCTTTTTTCTGCTTTAAATTATCAAGATAAATGATCTACTGATGCTTAGACGCATCCTAAAGACCTGCTAATGTTCATAAAGCTGGAGGTTTACAAAGTCCTCTCAAAGAGTGACCACTGAGTGCATTTTTAAGACTTACTGGCTATTCAAGTTGGATGATGGTAAGACCATCATGGAAAGACATAAACTGATAAATGTTTGGCTATTCTGTGGCTTCATGTCCACTTAAAGTCATACTTATCTGGATAAGACCCAGCATTTTTGCGTCTGCACTCTACTTTTTCTTCTTCTTGTGTGTTTCTGTGCTGCAGGAGAGCTCCTGCTGTTTCTATTATCCACTTCATACTCCCTCATTAACAAGCCTGACCCCGACACTCAAACCATAAACTGGCTTCCCGCGTCACTAACGTGGAGCAGAGCCCGAAAACCTCCCGGCGGTTCAGGAACACACCGGTGTACTGCTTTCCTGGCAGAGCAGCTTTTTCCAGCAGCTCGCGGTGACTCACTGCTCGTATACTGTACTGTATGTCCTCTGGAGTTTTCCAGCTCTGTTTCTGCTTCACCGGCTCGTATAGACGATCACTGGCAGTGGCGAGGAAACTGAGCTCGAAGCTGTGAAGATTCTTAACGCGTGAAAAACAGGCAAAGCCTTTAAGCCGGAGCCAAACCCCTGAGTCTGCAGTTTGTGGGAAACCACAAGCAAGTCAGTTTGGTGATGAGTGAGCATGGTGGACGTCAGAGAGTAGTTAAAGAGGGGGAATGACAGGAAGGAGGGAAGAGGAGGTGTCAGCGGGAAGCACAGAACCAAAACAAGGACAACCAAAGTGAAAAACATTCAGAGATATAAATCATTTCCAGAAGATCTCTGCTGCTTCCAATGTAAAGTCACACACAGAGTAGACAACAGGTCCTGGGTATTTAAAAGATGCTCCTCTTTTTAGGGCCCCCAGACTCAGAGCTGCCACTTTTATTGTCTTTCATCTGATTGCATTTGGACCCCTTTGTCCTTTGTAGCAGAAATGTTTACAGCCTGTTACAAAAAACAGTTTTGGTCTCTATAGCTAACTTTCTCCTTCGTAACAACTGTACAGGGGAATTAATTTTTTTCATAACTCACCTGTTTAAACTGTTTTAAGGCTTAATGTTTGCATTATTAGGGGCATGGCCTCTTTGACTGACAGGTGGATAGCAATACAGGCAGCTATAGCTGCTAGCTGTCACCTCAGCTAATTGGAGTCCCTGAACTGAACCTCGGGACCATTTTTTTTTTTTTACTGTTGGAGATTTTTGGAGCATTTTTAATGCAATTATTTGACAAATAATATGGCTTACTGTGTGGTTAATGGTACTAACAGACCATCCAAGAACTCTGTGCTCCAGTGTTGGTGACTGAAATTCTAGGATTTTATTTGGATGCCACCTAGCACTAAATAGCAGGTATCTGTGTCTGTGTGGTGCATCCATATACCATACAGCTCACTAACCAAGCTATCTAGCATTAGCTGATAACTTAGCACTCCACCTTCTCACCTAAACATGATCACTTCTGGCTCCAAAAAACAAACATGGCAAAAGCAACAAAGCTAAAATTGAGCCTTCAAAATAGGAGTTTACAAATCAGTGGGTGACGTGTCACTTACTCAAATAAACTCAAGCAGCTGCACTGTTGTTTAAAATGAGTGACTACAGATTTCTAATTCATTGTTTTTCTACTATATTTTTTATTTTCTTCTTTCTAATTTTCTAAATTCATCAGATTTGTTGAATCAGGTGTCTTAATATTTTTGTTTTATATTATTGAAAAGCTCCTTTTTCTGCTCTTTCTACTCTTTCACTGTTGCTAAGAATCTGCAGACATGCATATAAAAGTATTAAAAAAAATACACATGAGTACACTCTAAATGCTGTATACAAGACATTGTTCAGTTAATGACTCCAACAGATTATGTTGATATCTCAGAAAGTCATGCATATCAAACCCAATATTTTATGGTGGTAAAGCATCCTAAAAAGTAGACAGTATAAATCGTGTCTGCACAGACACATTCAGATATGCAGTAGATTGAAAACACGGTCGACTCACCCTGCGTTTGAAGTGTCTGGCTAGTTGCTGGTACTCAAAGCTGCTCGGGTCTCTCAGAGCGTTGTTGTAGGTTTCCTCTTTCAGTTTCATGCTCAACTCCACCACCTGGTCCTTCAGGGGCCTTGGGGGCAGCAGTAACGTGTCTATCTCATTACCAATCTGAATGTGAAGGTGGACATACAGATATGGGTTTCTTATCAGAATGTCAGGTATGAAGGTATTAGCTTATGCCAATTGATTAAACATATCTCCTTACTGAGTTCCCCTCCTCATCCTCCAACCTGAAGTCCTTATTTCCAAATAAGCTGTCATCTACTTCGGGAAAGTTGCCATTGTTGTATTCCACCACATACTTGGTTGTTGTCTCCAAAGAGTAAGCATGGGTGGACCTGTCATTGGTGCCCACTGTAGTACTTTGTGCACTCTCCTCAGTGATGTCCACAACTGATTCTGGGGTAATTGCATCAGTGGACTCAGGTGTCACTTTTACTACAGTCTCTGTTATGATTTCCTTTGCTTCTTCAGCTGGGGAGGCTCCCTTGACTGATTCTGGATCAACATCTTCTGGAGGTACCAGGACACTGTCCTCATCTGAGGCACCACCTTCCTTAATGGGAAGCTCTTCAGGGGACTCTGGGGGAACCTCCTTAGGAGTTTCTACATCTGAAACTGTCTCTGTTTGGGCATCAGTCACAGCTTCTGGAGATGCTTCACTTGGAGCCACTGAGGTTTCTTCCTCAGCTTCAGGAAATAATTTGGGCTCTGTAACTTCAGGTTCAGTCACCTGGGTAGTGCTCTTCTTGGTGGTTTCTGGTGGAACAACCATCCCGGATCCACCTGGAGGTTCCACTGTTACCTCAGGCTCAGGTGTTTTCTCCTTTTCAGTCACTGGCAATAACCCTTCTGTGTTTTCTGGAGCAACAACAACAACAACAGGAGCAATCTCTTCATCAGACTCTGAAGGGGTCTCTGGTACAACTTTCACAGTAACATCTGGTATAGTTTCATCTGCTTCTGGTTCTCCAAATCCAGCTTCTTTCTCTGTGATCTCATCTGAGGTTTCAGAAGCAAAATTTTCTTTGTCCTCCAGTGGTTTCCCTTCAACTCTTTCTTGTGTTTTATCTACAGATGTTATGACAAGATCGGTTTTCTCCTCATCAGGTACTACTTTGGGTTTTGCCTGTTCTACAGATTCTCCGATTGGTTCCTTCTTTTCTCCATATTCTTCTATAGATTCAGCTTCTTGGGATGGTTTTCTTGTGGGAAGTGTTTTTTCTAAAATATCTTCAATGAGTTCTCCTTCTGTTGGTTCTTCTGTGGGTTCTGATTTGAGTAATGGTCCTTTTGTGAGTTCTGCTTCTTGAGCTGGTAGTTTTGTAGGTTCAGGTTTTTCTGCAATTTCTTCACCTACATCTACTTTTTTTGATGGTTCTCCCTTGGGTTCCGTTGACTTCTCAGCAGTTTCCTCTATGGGTTTGGCCTCTGTAACTGGTTCTTCTGCCGGTTCTGTCTTTTCTTTAACAGGTTCTACTTCTTGTGCCAATTCTTCCAGTGGTTTGATCTCTTCTGTTATGACTTCTACAAGTTCTACTTCTTGTGCCGGTTCTGTTGTGGGTTCTGTCTTTTTTGTGGTTTCTTCTATGGGTTTGACATCCTTTGAGGTAACTTCTGGAAGTTCTACTATATCTGCAGTTTCTTCTATAGGTTTGTGAGGTTTTTGTTCATGGAGAGTTTCTACTGAAGGTTTTGGTTCTTCTATAGTTTCTTCCTTCCTTTCTTCTTCCTCTACAGTTTCTATTAGTTCATCAATTGTATCATCTTCATCTTCAACTGGTTCTCCTGTAACTTCTAATATTTCCTCTTCTGTGTGTGTTGTAGTCTTTATGGTTTCTTCTTCTACAATAGCTGTTTCTACAGCTACCCCAGCCAGTTCTTCCTCTCCTGTGTCTGTTGTGACATCTTGTGGAGCTTTTAATGTACCCTCCAATATAACTGTTGCCCCCTCTGTTTCTTTGTGCAGTTCTTCTTCTGCTGCTTCTGTTACTGTGTCCTTTACTGTTTGAATTGCTACTTCTTCAGCAACAGTTTCAGTTGGCTCTTTTACATCAATCTCTGTTGTTAGCACCTCAGTTTTTTCCATTTTAGTCTTATCTTCCAGAACGTCTTCGTGTTTGACTTCTACTTTTATCTCTTCTTTTGGCCTTTCTGTTGACACCATTAATATTTCTTCCTTACCCATTTCTTTTGATGTAGTTACCTCTATTTTTGGCACTTCCTCAGTGAGACTGGATTCTTTATCCTTGTCATGTTCTAAGATCAGAACAGGCTTGGAAGTAACCTCAACCATTAGTATTGGTTTGTCCTTTGGCGTGTCTTCACCAACTTTTACTTCTATCTTATGTGTTGTTGTCAGAATGGAGGCCTGGGAGGGAACTTCTGTTTCTACATCTGAAACAGATCCTTGTTTTGGAGTCATATTTATGAATATTTCAGCTTCTTCTGCATCTGTTATCAGAAATACAGTTGTCATTGCTTCTGTGATGACTTTGGTTTCTTCTTGGCTCATCTCTACAACTACCTTTGAAGGATGTTCTCCTGGGGGTGCATGTATTTTGTCTTCAGGTTCTTCAGGAATTGCTAATTCAGGTGGAAGTGGAATTGTTTCATCAATTGGCTCTAGTAAATTCTCAGAGGGTTTCTCTACAGCCTCCTCTGTGAAAGTTATGTCATGTATATTATCCAAAGAATTATCTGGAATTTCTTCAATTTCTGGCACTACAGCATCTTTGGTGGCTGTCTCAGGGATGTGCTCTATTATGACTTTTGAAGGAGCCTCAGAAGTCACCTCTGGAAGTACCTTGTGCCTTGATTCCTCCACTGTGAAAGTTTCCGGTGTTGTGGTGGGCTTCTGAAGAACCACAACAGTAGCTTCTGTGGGAGCTTCATGGGCTACAACCTCCAACAGCAGCTCCTCGTCTTCTGGGGTAACTTCCTGAATCACCCCAGAGTCAAATATATCCACCTTTTCAGGGATGATCTTAACTATCTTGTCATCTTCAACTATAGGCTCCTCCTTATCTGGTATATCAGGGATTGCTTTGTCTTCTCTCACTTCCTGATCGATCCAATCAAAAGGCTTGTGTGTAACAGAGTAATCAGCCTCTGTGGCCATCTCCACAGTATGCTCAGCCAGGCCCCCAACACTTAAAACCTCAGTGTCAATGATGACCCTAGCAGGGCTTTGTGAAGTAATACTGCCTCTGGTCTCGTGGGCATCTTTAGTGTCTTCTGGCATGGCAGCAAGAGCGGGGTCAAAGGTTAAATCAACAGGAATCCCTGTCAAGGATGTTACAGTAGACTCTTGATGTGGTCTTTCAGTCACAGCATGTGGAGGGATCCAAGAAGTGACCTCGAAGTCAGGAGGAAGGTCGTCTTGCTCAGCTGCGATTGTCTCTGATTCAATGATGATGTCACCCTCCCCTGTAAAATTGCATGAAATGGCACAATTTAAGTAGGCGGACAAAGAAAAGGTAAAGTCTGGAGAGTTGTAATTAAATTCTGTTGCAGAATTTTAAAATAATGCTCACCTTACTGTTGGTACAATATAACCTGAAAAACAACAAATGAAAATGCCTCTTGCCCTTTTTTTCAATGTTTGTTCAATTTGAATTAGAGGAGAACAACAAAACATTTTTGTATGCACTCTAAATTGTCCAATAATATAGATTGTTTCTTTGTAACAAAGAGGGCAAGCGTAAAATGCTTCAAAGAACTGAAGAAAAGAGATGTAAATCCATCACCAGTTCTTTAAAAATACTCAATCTGTAAATTTTACAAAAGCTTCCAAGAACCTAGAAACTTCTGAGTAGTTTTTACCTATCAGGGTTCCTCGCTATCACATCATAAAACAAGGTCTGTGGTTCACCCTTTCTTCCAGGTTATAATTGACATTGACTGGAGAGCTGAAGAATGTTACTTAACAATGCTAACCCATGACCTAAAGTTCCACTGGAAATCTGCCATGTTTTCCTTGTGGATAAAGTAACTTCCAGGTCTGCCAACAAGCAAATAATCCTTAAAATTATCTTTTAAAGAGTGGCTGGACAACATAACTTCTGACACAAGATGAGAATCTCATTGAGATCTGGGGATCATCTTGAAGTGGTCCTAAAAATCACAAAGACTGAAGGACTAGGTGTATCATAGTAAAAAAAAATCCCTTTTTTTTTTTTTTTTTGGGCATCGATGGGAAGACGTCACGTCTGATGTACTTATGTACTTTGACAGAAATACTACTGATAATGACATGAAACAGTCTGTAAAAAAAAAAAAAAACAGCCATTCCACCCAGGCTCAGAATGAACCGTCTGTACCTGTGATCTCACTAACCCTGATAGCTGTCCTACAGTAACTCTGTCACGTCCACATTTCTGCTGCCAGTCCTCTACTCAGCTTCCATCCATTGACCAGACTGCTGCCCGTAAATAGGCTTACAGATCTATTCTGAGAGCAGAGTGTGTGACGGGAATCAGCCTCCTACATCCACTCCTGCCTCACATAAGACAGATTTGGGTGTAAGGTGAGGGACTGCGGCTGCTGGCGCTCTTTGCCACCAACCAGGGGGTCAACAAAACTTTCTGTGGCTCATTACAGCAACCAGTGAGGGAGTAATCTGTAAGCACATCCAGTCCATCAATTCCTTCAACAAGTTTCAAGGCCCATTTATGCATCTTTGTTAGGGTGCATGCTAAAGACGATGAAACATCCATAAACACGGAGGTTATGGCATGCATAGGGGTCTCTCAAGTCAATTTCTTTTGTAGTATATCAATGTGATATACTAAAAGCAGGAATGTATTCAGCAGCTTTCTTGACCCACAACTTATTTGCAAATGATAATTAGTGATAACACCTTTCTCTGCACAAGTCTGTTGAGATGTATCTTTGGAGATGTATAAACCAAAAAATAACTGATGGTAAATCATGTGTGCACCTGTTGCTACACATCGAGGCTATGGTAACAAAGAAGATCCAAAGAGCTGTGATTGGCTATGGTCCAACGTGTTTCTGGACAAAGTTATACTTTCTGACCAAGTAGTGTAACCTCTATCTCTATCTTGCAAGTTACCCAATCTAACAGTTTCTTCACGTATTTTGTGTATAGCTGCTTCATCAGTCAAAAAAGACAGAGAATTTTGGGTCAAAGTTGAAGAAGTTCTGTATAACTGGCTTATATTGACCAGAGGACAGATCTCAAATGACAAATACAGCCAAGTTAAATTATCACAGCCACCAGAATTATTTTGAGCCATTGTAAAACAGCTAAAGCTTCTAATAGCATCCCATGAATAACTGCTTATTAGATTAAAAGGTAGTTTGAAAGTGGAACCCCACCCTGGGATTAGAACATCGCAAAGGGTTAATGACAGCCTGTCTGACTTCAAGAATATCCAAAGATCCTCTGGAACTATTTCAGTATTCAACTCATTCAATTAACTCAGTCCCTGGAAGATTCAATAAAAAAAGTTTAGCTAAGAAAACCAGGAAAGTCAATAGTAACTGTTCCCCTTTGTATCAAAATAAATGCAACTTTACTTTTACAGACATTTTTATGCTCTGAAAATAATTTTCAGTGTCACAGCATCTACAGAAAATCGCCTCTATGCTGTACTAGATATTAAAACTGTTAACTAACCCTTTGAAGTCAGTAATCACTATTTTTAATACCCAGCAAATTTTACACCAAAATGATCCTCTGGAACTGTTTAAATTCTCAACATTTGCCAGCCCCACACTAAACAATGCAAAAATGAAAAGCCTCAAAGACCGAACTTCAAGTGAGCTTTTACCTGGCAAGGTCTCCACCAGTGAATCTCCAGTCTGAACAGTTGCTGTGTCCGAGCTGCAGGACAATTAGAGACAGAGGGCAAAGCATTTAGCAGACAAGTGATTCACCTCCTCCATCATCCAAATGAGTGTATTAAAATCAAAGAGAAGCTTGTATGACACAATATAAGATGCTTTCTTTTAAAGACAGATATGCATTGTAACAATAAAACATCATTTCATCATTTCAGTGGCACATTTGCAGCTTCCTTAATCTGAATACTTCTAGTTTTTTTGTTCTCTTCTGTAACAATGATGTTGTAAAGTCCAAGTTTGTTGAGTAAAATAAGATTCTGTGTACTGTGAAAGCCGAATAAAGCATAATATAGCTTTTAAAGGGGAATTTCACCCATTTTAAGGTTTTTGTATGTTCTTGCTGTTTCCCAGCACCATTCCGTGAGCAGAACAAGTTTATATTCTCTTATATATGTCCATTTTCAAAGGAGAAAACCCTACAAGTCCACAAGCCCTGGAGCCCCATTCACTGTCAACATACACAAAACATCTGTGAATCCTTAAAATAGTTGGCATTCCCCTTTAAATTCATTAAAGCCGTTCCCATGCAGCTGGGCTGGGGCACTTTTATTAACAAAAACCACACAACTGTAAAATAAATAAATAAATAAATGTGTAGCAAGCCAAAGAAAGCAGAGATGACAAACAAGCTGCGTACATGCAAGCACTCCAGTTTCTCTCCTCCGAACACTAAAAGCCAGCGTCCTTCTCAGCATAAAAAGCAGCAAAGCTCAGTTTTCTGTCTCTGGGTTGGAGTCATTAAAGCTCTTTAAGTCTAGATTAAAAGTTTAACTATACTTTTTTTTTTTTTTTTTTTTTTTTTTTTTTTTTTTTTATTTTTTTTTTTAAATTTTTTGTGTTTTTTTTTTTTTTTTTTTTTAATTGTATTTTGCCTTTGAGTGTA
>VUQI01002816.1:11537-28526 GCA_015106735.1 Paratilapia polleni | reverse complement strand
TAATAATTTTTTTTATATTTTTTTTTTATTTTTTTTTTTTTTTTGGTTTTTTTTTTTTTTTAATGTATAGCCTTTTTATTAACATTTTGTTTTGTTAAGAATTTAATGGCATTAATATTTCTTTTTTTATATATATATATTTTCTTAAGAGTGATTTCAATTTTCTAACATTTCCTGAAATGTTATTATTTAGAAATTTATTTTATTCATTCGTTTAAGACGTCTCTCCTTGCTTTTCTTTTCAGACATCCCACAGTCACATCTCTCTCTTGTTCGGTCTGGATTTTAAGGGCCTTCTTGGATGGAGCAGCAACTCACACACCTGTGAACACCTGTGTATGTGTGTGTGTGTGTTTACCTGCAGGAAGCTCTCGACGTACTGCAGCAGGTAGAGTCCACAGTCGCTGCTGTTGTCCTGCTGAGGGACTCTGCAGTTGAAGCTCCTCATGCTGTCGGACGTGAACAGACGAGGTGACTTCCTGCGGACCTCCCACTCCACCTGCAGGTAGCTAAACACAGAGCAGCGACCTTCAGACCTACAGCTCTGTGGGTCAGAGTTAAATATACACATACAAAGTCTGTGTGAGCCCGTCAGGAGACAAAGCAACACAGAGTCTGAGATAAGCTTCAAAACATCTTTCAAACAGTGACCCTGCACCTGAACCTGACCAATAATATTTAACATTTATCTGGACACTTTGTCATTTTATTAATATATAACTGAAATTATTGGTTCATTTTTAGAGATTTTAATCAATATAACTGACATTTTAGGTGATTTATTTTGACATGGATTTATCTTGTAGTAACATTTGATTAGTCTTTGGGACATTTATTAAAAATTTTATTATTTTTTTTTTTAAGCCTTTAACTAATACTTTAAAGTACATTTTAAATTTTATTAATATTATAAAATGTTTTAGTAATTTTCTATGATGTTCTCAGTATTTTTGACAGTTTATTTATATATATGGTTTGGTTTGTCTTCCATCATTCAGCAGCAGCAGCGGCCGATGAGGTGGAACTCACTCTCTGATGAGTCTGCAGACGTTGTCGTGGTACGACAGCTTCAGCGAGTCCATGACGATGACACACGGCCTGCAAACGACGACAGTGTTAACAAAATGATGGACAAATTTGCACAAGGAAGAAAAGTGGACAAATTGGTAGAAAATAATATAAAAGAAGAGAATCCATATGGTGCAAAGTACAAAATGAAAAATGGCTTTAAAAACGGCCCACAAATACCATGAAAACCGCACAAAAAAATGCAACGAGAATTGTGGAAAACTGCATGAAAATGGCACCAAAAAAAGAAAAGAATGAATCAAAAACTGCAATGAAGAGAAATGTGGAAAAATGGCATCAATAAAGTGTGTGTGATAAAATAAGGC
Source organism: Paratilapia polleni (assembly GCA_015106735.1). Taxonomy (NCBI): domain Eukaryota; kingdom Metazoa; phylum Chordata; class Actinopteri; order Cichliformes; family Cichlidae; genus Paratilapia; species Paratilapia polleni. The sequence goes on along the minus strand of VUQI01002816.1, from coordinate 27,132 downwards.
ACAGAAAAATGGTGTAAAATAAATATATTCATTAATTACAACCATTTGTCAAACATATGCATAAAAAAGTAAAGAAAAAAAGGAAGAATCTGGCATTAAAAACTAGAATAATGTCTGTCAGTTTCAGGAGGATTTACGTATAAAATGGTGTCTGACTGACCTCTTTAAGACCGTGTCCTTCTGACAGCCCCGCTCACTGCACTCCTGCAAACACACAGAACCTCTTATTAGACACAAACGTGTTCACGGTGGTTTCAAACTGCTGCAGCACATCTACTTAGATCCAATACTTTAAAACGATACATCCACACATCTAAAGTACTGCATGTGAGTGTCTGCAAAGACTTCCGTCCACACTGAAAGAAAACAGTTCAGTCTGTTCTTCCTCGGCTTCTCCTGGTTCATCAACTCAGCATCACAGCTACACTTCACCTTCAAAACAAAGGTCAGCTGATGGTTTTCCAAAATAAAACGGACTATTTTACAAACAGAGGAAGATTTGGAGGCTGGACTCAACTGCCAGCAGAAACCCTGTGAAGTAATGTTTCCGCAGCATGAAATATGTGAGAGAGGTTTATAAAAAAATACCCGTGTACGTGTGGATGCAGCCACAGCCCTTCTGCCCTATACTCACAGTGTATTTACGGTATATTTATACTATGCTTACAAGCTAAATTCTACATTAAAATGCACTCCGAGTGGAATCAGGCTCTGGTTGCCTAGGTAACCCTCTGATGTATTTACTTTGCTCTTATTGGTGGCTGCTTCAGCCGCTCACCTCGAAGGTGAGAAAAGTTTAACCTGAAGTTGCAGGAAGTCATTGTCTTTCTGTGGTCTCTGGTTGCCTCATTGCTGTGATTTGTTTCCTAAGCGGACGTCCCTTTGGTGTAATTACAGTATATTTATATTACACTTTGTGTTTATTATTTTTTTCAGTAAACGTGCAGTATTATTTACACTATACTTAGGGTAATGGCGGTATATCTACAGTAAACTCACCGGTGCTTGCTGCGATCTGAGACTTGAGTTTGCTTTTCCTGCAGCTCCTGATTGACCTGCAACAACAATCAAAACATGATCATGTTCACATTGTCCTCTCACACGAGCAGCTCTGCTTTTTAATTTTATCCTTTAAACAAAACCACACAGGAGGTTTAAACACCGAAAAACTGAAAGAAAAACTAAGAAAAGATCAATGAGCAAAAAATGAGAAATGAACTCCCACAATCAGAGCTTCACACATCTGATGAACCAGATGTGACCTCCAGTTTACTAGGAGCTGATTTATAGACAATAAAGAATAAGAAATGTCCAAATGATGGAGCTCTGGGTTTTCAGAGGAGAACATATTTAAGTCTGGAACATTTAATCCTTTAATTTAGGGTGTGAACTTTCAGCGTGAAGTTTTAATCAGCGCTGGTGAACATTGTGCCCCAAATACCCCAAACATCACCTCCCAGGAGGACGTAAACACCAACATGTCTGGTGACCATTAGAGACGCTCTGTTAAACGTGACCGAAGCTGCCAGCCGGCTTCATTCAACCACGGAGGCAAATCGGGTCAGCTCACCTGCTCGGCTCTGAAACTCCTCGTACCGAGCCTCCTCCAGACCCGGGAAACACACCACCACCAGGAACCAGTGAGCTCTGCCAACACAAAACCACAGCACGGAGCTGAGGACGGACGTCTCCAAGAGGGTCAAAACAATCCAAAACACATGACAGACCTACAGGTCTGAAATATTAAAAACAACCTGGGAAAATATGATAAAAATGGAACAAGGTGGCACAAGTGAGCTGCAAAAAACTGCATGAAAATTTAAAAAAAAAGAAGTAAAAAAATAAAAAATAAATAAAAAATAAAAAATAAATAAAAAATAAAAAGGGCCAAAAGAAAATTGGCACATTTTGCGCACAAACTTCTCGTAAAGCATAAAAATATTTAAAAAATGACTTAAAATGAAAAAAATAAAAAACCTGAAACTGAACAAAAATGGAAAAAAGAAAATGATCGAATGGAAAACTGCATGAAAAAGCTATCAAATAAATATATTTGTAAAAAAAAACCACAGAAGATTATATAAATATTAGGCAAAAAGGGTTGAAAATTACTTAAAATGTTATAAAACTGGTGAATAACAGAAAGGCTGGAGAACTGCATAAAAAGTGAAGAATTGTAACTTTGTGAAACTCTTGTTAAAAAATAAAACAAATTATGAAATTTACAAAAACACAGAATGAAAAACCTGCAGAAAACACATAAAAACATTGTACAGTTTTAACTAAAAGCCAAACCAATCCCGGAAATGTTCCATATTCAATCAACTTAAATCAAATCTTAAAAACAAGTTCCCACCTGATGTTTTTATACAATAACTTTAGTAATATTTAATAAAGCCATGCAGAACTGTTTGTTGTTTCTTAATAGACTTAATTTAATAGACATTACATTGGTGCCATTTATTGAAACTATGAATGATACTGATGCAAAAAGCCAGGCTTTGTCTTTAGATTGTGACACTCGGAGTGAGTGTAAAACTGATTTGGATGCAGTATTTAAAAGAGCTGAAATGTGTTTTCCAGCCCTGAACATTTCATGTGGGTATCTCCTGTACTTATGAAGTTATGAGGGATTAAAAAATGCATCACATTTGTACTTGGAGGGCCTGTAACTGAAAATATTCACAGTATGAAGGTAAAATTCTGCATGGCTTCATTAAATATACCAAGAAGTCGGGCAAAAATGTCATAAAAGCTGTTTGAGGTTAAAGGGACGGAGCTTTAAGAAGTTCTGAACAGATCTGAGTGATTCTGGGTCTTCATATTAATGTGAAACTTGAGGGGAACTGATGTGATTGGGGTCAAAGTGGAGTGGAGCAACAATGGAGGAGGCGTCTCTGTTAAAGCCATCGAGTGGAGCGGCTCCGTCTGTCACCCAGCTGGCAGGTACAGACGCTGATGAGGTGCTCGAGTGCAGCTTTTATTGAAAAGTGGCGTCTCTGAATGTGGGGCGAGGAGCTGAGGTCAGCGCGGGCGGCTCCAGGAGGTTTTATTTCGGCTGACCGCAGCTCCGCTGTGAGGCGGGAGGGAAAGCTGAACTTACTCTTGATTGACAGGCACGAACAGGAAGTCTTTGGTGAAAATGTCCACGTGGCGAGTCCACGTCTTCACCCGCTGATGCCTCGTGTGACGGTCCCTGAGGACGCATAAGAAGAGAGACACTGAAACACCTGAAACCTCAGGAGATTTCTCTAAATCCAGAGACGCCCTCGCTCGCTCTTACGGGACAGAGGGGGCGTCGCCCTCGCCGGCCGCTCGCCGTCTGCTCAGCTGTTTGTAGAAGAAGCTGCTGAAGACGTGACTCCTCTCAGCCACGGAGCCGCCAACGCCCTCCAGGAGGAGATACCTGTAGCACAGAGAGGGAGAGCAGGGAGATCCCTGCAGGTGACCAAGAGATACTAAAACCTCAGAGCAAGGAGGGAGAGGAGGGAAGGAAGGAAAGAAGGAGGGGAAGAAGGAAGGAAGGAAGAAAAGAACGAAAGAAAGATGGAAGGAGGGAAGGAAGGAAAAAGGAAAGAAAGAATGGAGGAAAGAATGAACAAGGGGGAAAGGAAGGATGGAGGCAGGAAAGGAAGGAAGGAAGGAAGGAAAGATGGAGGGAAGGGAGTGAGGGAGAAAGGAGGGAAGAAAGGAAAGAAAGAAGGAAAGATGGAGGGAAGGGAGTGAGGGAGAAAGGAGGGAAGAAAGGAAAGAAAGAAGGAAGGACATAGTGAAGGCAGGGAGGAAGGAAAGAAGGAATGAGTTGAGGATGGAATGAAGGAGGGAGGGAAGAAAAAAGAAGGAGGGAGGGAGGAAAGTCAAGAAAGAATGAAGAGGAAAGAGGTTAGGAGGGAGGGAGGAGGGTAAGGAACAAAAAGCAAACAAAAAGGAAGGACAAACAAACAGATAAATAAAGGTATGGCGACTGACTTGAGGTAGAAGTCGATGATGACATCATTGAGGAACTCGCCGGCATCCAGGCAGGCCAGGTCCTCCTTGGTCACGGTGATTCGGCCTTTACAGGGGGCCACGGGATACTGGATCAGCCTGAAGGCCAAACTCAGGGTTAAAGCCCACACTGGGACCAGGACTACTTGTACTGGTTATACTGGTTCTAATGGTTTTACCTGGTGGGAAGCTGCTGCAGACCAGCAGAGCTCAGGCTGGATTTGTTTCTCTGACCTCTGCTCAGCTGACTCGACCTCTGTCAGGAAACACGCGTTTATGAATTTATAACAAGTTTAAATCTAAGCAGCTGTTTGTGACTTTTTACATCATAATCATGACTTTTCATCCCTCGTTTGTGACTTTTTACATCATAATCATGACTTTTCATCCCTCGTTTGTGACTTTTTACATCATAATCATGACTTTTCATCCCTCGTTTGTGACTTTTTAGTCTAAAATTTTTGACAAACCCTTATTGTGACTTTTAGTCTAATAACTTCTCCTGACGCAGGCATAGGGCACCACAGCAGGAGCAGAGAAGCCCGAGGAGGTGAAGGAAGGGAAGGGGGCGTCTTACCGCAGAGTGTCCCAGCAGTCGCAGGAGGTGCTGGTCCACAGGAGGAGGACAGCTGTGGAGGAGCAGCAGCCCGTCAGTCCAGTCCAGAGGGGAGGCCGGGCCCTCGGAGGAGGAGGAGCGTTTGTACTCCTCCATGTCCAAGATGGAGGCCAGCAGGCCGGCCTGGAGCTCCTGCAGCTGCTCCTTCAACAGCAGCAGGACAAAGGGGCATGGAGGACCTGCAGAGACCACGAGGGACCAGAAGGGACCAGGTTACCCAGCATGTGTATTACATTAACATGTAAACTTAAAACTAGTTGAAGTCAGAACAGTTTTTAGCCATATTGGTCCAGGATCAGACCAGTCGCACCAGTGTTTAGATGTGTGTCAGCCCAGTTTGGACCCAGTTTGACCAGTTTATGTTTGTGTCAGCCTTTTCTGATCAGTCTCTGGATATCTGTTGGCCCAGTTTGACCAGTCTGACCCAGGTTTTCATCGTATTCTGTGTTATTTGCTCACTGTGTTTAACCAGTGTGAGGTTATACATTTTCCCAGTCAGTGTACCCAGTAAACATCAGGCACAGGCTCAGTTTGTTTCCACCCACAGGACTCTCTGGCAGCGACCTGTTTTCCCCCGAACACATGACCTCACGGCTGTAAATGATACGCCTTGCCTCCGGCTCTCTGCGATTGGCCGGCGGCTCGGGATGCAGCCCTCTGATTGGCCGCTTGGGTCCGGCCCAGCGCTGGACGGCTGCTGAAGCTGTCAAAAGTTAATTTTGCGTGAAGCCTCAGAGCTCCAGTGAAGCTTTCATTGAGAAAAGCCTCAGCTTTGTTTTTGGGCTGCAGAGATCCTGTGAGGGAGGATGGATCACTACATGAAGGAAAAAACAGCACCGACTCTGAAACCTTCACTTTTTATCTTCTGTCAGATGATCTTTAAAGTCTAAACATGACTTCAGATTCTGCAGGTTTTCACAGGCTGATGTTTGTGGCGCAGAGTGAGCGCTCGCTGTGAGTTAAGAGGAAACAAACTGAGTGGAAACTGTGCGATGATGGAAACTAAGCAGAGTTTCTGACTCTGCCAACACATCAGAGCGACCATCGACCAGGAGGTTTAACCTTCGCTTTACCAGAGGAGGAGGAGGAGGAGGAGGTCTGGATGGAGGACAGCTCCCTCTGCAGCAGGTTGGCCTGAGCGTCCGTCACCCACAGGAAGAGCAGCGAGGGGGCGGGGCCTTCCCAACCGGCCAGCAGAGTCCCGCCCTGAGCCACACCTCCATCCCACACGCCATAACCCCGAACCTGAGACGCCACCACGGTCACCCCGCACTCTTCCACCCCTGAGAAGAAAAATAAGAGAAATCAGATCATTAAATGTGACTTTATCCCCCAAAATATGATTGTTTTTATTTAAAATTTCCAATTTGTCATCTTCTAAGTCTGACTTTTCATATCAACTGTGAATTTGTATCAAAACCTTTGATTTTAAGTCATAAAATGTGACTTTTAAACACACAACAATGACCTTTTCTCTACTATTTGTCCATTTTTCTTTTCATTTGGTGGAAAACAGAAAACAAGTCAACATATTTGCTTTAAATAGTCTGTTCTGGTCCTGTGTGCCTCTATTTCCTAAATGAATTTTAATATTGTAGTTGTGACTTTTTAAACCAAAGCTGTCCCTCTTCATATCACGTTTATGACTTTTGTCTTAAACCCTTTGATTGCTAAACCATAAAAGGTGACTTTTTAAATCAAAAACAGTAGGATTAAAATCGCAAATCTGATTTCTTACCCAGAAATTGTCACTTTCCCCCCTCATTATTTTGACTTTTTAAACTTTAATTGGGAATTTTTAATATTGCAATTGTGATTTTTTTAATATTTCTTTTTAAAAAGGCATTTTTAACAAAATTTTTCAGATTAAATGGTAAGTTTTTAAATTATAAATGTGACTTTTTATCTAAAACCTGCCACCTGGACAAAAACCAAAGGCTTACAGCAACATTTTGTTTTTAGCTTAGTAAAAGATAAAACCAGAGGACTGATGCGTTACCTTTCACAGGGATCGTGATGTCGCTTTCAGTGATCTAAACAGAGAAAAAGAGAGAAGTTAAACGGTTAGAAAATGAGAAAATGCTGCACTTCTTGTGATAGTAAAACTTTATCTAACTCAGAGTGAAACAGGGTGGACAGACGACTCTCTGCTGACCCACTGACCTCCTCCTCTGCTCCCTCCTGCTTTTTAATGGTGCTCTAATTGAACCTTTAATCGCTCGTTAAAGGCTGAAATGTTTCCAGCCTCGGGGGGAAAACAAACTGAGCTGCTGATTCCTGCTTCATCACCTCCAAGATCGGGGATTTCTGATCTGAGCTCTGGCTCTTATTTTATTGTCTTTAATTCAGGTTTTGTATTGTACCCTCACACACTAAAACAAATAATAAAAAAAAAGCTGGAAAACACGTGTGAATTATTAAAAGTGCAGAACAAGCAGCAGAAAGCAGTTACCGTCCGACGAGCTGGAACAGGACGTGGAAAAAGACAAATGAGGTAAAAAGTGCTGAAGTTGGACAGAAACGCTGGAACGTCCCACAGATGCCGCCTGGCAGCAAACGCACCGCAGACTGATCTCAGCAAACATGTAACATACGTGTGTAAAACACAGATTTATCTGTGGAGACGTCAGGTTAAAGAAAAGTCCTGAGAGTGAAAACCAAGACGAAGACTTTCTGTGGAGGAAGACCATGTGATCACATGACTGAGAGCGCCACACGCCGACCGTACTGCTGGAAACGTATGGGGAAAAACGCACTTTATACTCAGCTAGTGATGCTTATATCTGGATGGATTCCAGTGTGACCAGCTGAAGATCCAGGGATGGACTGGTTGGTTCATCAGCTGATTAAACGTCACTGATTGTTTTTAGATTATTAACAGATTACAGAGTGAATTTAGGTCAGTGGAACATTGATTTTTAAAGAGTCAATAAATGTGTTTTATTGTTGTAACTTTATGTGACCTCATTTGAACCCTTCAAAATAAAAGTTTCACATTTCCAAAGCAGCAAAACACGACTGCATATTACAGCCATGATAGGTTTAAAGACATCTGGAGCTGGAAGAGGGGGGTTATATTCAAAAATAAATAAATAAATAAATAAAACTTAATTTAAAAAATAAAGAAAGAAAGAAAAATTGTGTATTCTTTAGGATTAAATTTGTACATTCACAGAAAAAAAAGTCTTCTTTGAGATTAATGTACATTTACAAGAAAAAATACATTATCTCAGATTAAAGATAATGGATTAAATGGATATGCTCTGAATAAAGCTCTAAAAAAACTCTCAGATTAATAAAAGTTCTTTGAGATTAAAGTAATACAGAAACTGACAGGAAACTCAGATTTACAGAAAAACAAAAATTGGATAATATTTCAGATTGAAGTTGTAAGTTTATGAGAAATGAACTCAGATGTTCTTTCACATTAATGTTCTAAATTTACAAAAAAAAAATAAAACAAACAAACCTGTTGGATATTCTCTGAGATTAAAGTCGTACTTTTATGAGGACAAAAAAATTAAATGTAAACTATTCTTTTAACTTTACTGGGCTTCATTTGAACCCTTCAAAATAGGCATCAATATAAACAGCCAATAAAAAAAAGGCAAAGACAACAAACCTGTTGGATTCTCTTTTAGATTAAAGTTGTAAATTTGCAAGAAAAAAGCCTGTAAATGCCCTCAGATTAAAGCTGTAGATTTGAGTTACAAAAAAAAATTTTGTTGAGATTGAAACTCTGATATTGAAATGAAAATAAAATCAAGATTAAAGTCAAAATTATGAAAGCAAAATCTCAGATCATGTTGGATTAAAGCAGTAGATTTGCTAGAAAAAGTAAATGGGATGTTCTGAGATTAAAATTGTAAACTGGCGATGAAACGGGGATACTCAGATTATGATCATACATTTATGAGATAAATTTAAATAAAAGTATTTTCTCAAATTAAAGTCATACGTTTACTATACAAAATATTTAGTTATTCAGAGATTAAAGTGGAAAAATTCCAAAAAATAATTATTTGAGATTAAAGTCATAAATTTAAGAAAAAAACTCTGAGATTCTGAGATTAAAGTTGTAAATTTATGAATGTAGAAAGTCTCTCTGAAACAAAAGTAATTTTATAAGATAAATCAGATATTTTCAGCATAAATCTTAAAAGCTTCACGAGAGGACAAAAACCCTCTGAACTGACTACATGAATGAGGTCTTTCCAGAAAGAAAATTAACTAAAATTTTGGGTAAAACTGTCAAAAAACTTGAAGGTGACAGAAAAACAGAAATAAAAAATGCATTTGTCAGTATAAATAAAGGTGTGTGAGCTTATGTGTGCAGCTAAAGAAGTTCTGTAAACATGCTGTCAGCGAACACACGCTGTGACCCTTCTAAATTGTGAAAAATTAGACTAAGTGGTCATTTTGACTCGACCGCGACTGCCACAGAAATAACAGAAATTTGATGCTACTCCTGAACGCTGTCACGCTGAGCGTGTCCGTGTTTAGTGACGGGTTTCTCACCATGATCTTCCCGTTGGTGTCTGCAGCCGTCAGGCCGGCGTGAAGCGAGGTGAACTCCAGCTGCAGGAAGGAAGGCGGCGTCACAGGTGAGGGTCTGGGAGCCTGTCAGACAGCACACAGGGACAGAGTGAACCCACGGGTACAGTTTGTCCATGTGAAAAAAAGCCACTAAAACACGGAGCCGTAAAAAGCAACCTTAATGTAAACAATAAAACCGCCATGGACACTCGATTAAGTGAATGTTTGGACAGCAGATGGTGGACTCTCAGCTGGTTTCAGGTTCAGACCGTAAACACAACAACAAACTCTCTGCAGTGTGTTCAGGTCCAATCTGGATCTGCTTAGAGGACCATTTACAGGCCCGCAGAGCCACAAACAAGCTACGTGACTCACTGCAGCCTCAAACATGCGACCGAGGCCCCACAGAGACCCTGCAGCCAAACCGGGTCATCTTTACAGGACGAGAAACCACAACGGCTGGCAGGGATTATCCCACAGGTAATTATCTGATTCTTACTAATATTAATCAGAAACATCAGGAAGAGGCTGTGAACAGTTTTAATCAGAGGAATTCATCATTTTCAAAACTTTTAAAACACAAATTGTTGTCTTGGTTTCATGATTAATTAATTCTTCTATAATCCTTTACAGGAGACAGCAACCTGCACACTAATGTGTACTCTCCTTCACAGATGGACTCATTATTCTGAAATTACCACAGTTTTTCCCACAGATTTGGATCATATTTGTCCTCAGTCCCAAGCCTGGAAAAACAGGGAGGGCATCCGGCATAAAATCTTTGCCAAATCAAATCCGCATCACATGATTACATGTGGTGATTCCTAAAGGGAGCTGAAAGAAGAAGATGATTTGGACCATTTGTCCAAATTTGTGGGCCAGATGCCGGTTGGAGTGACCCTCCAGCTCATAGAGGGTCTGCAGAGAAGACGATGCTGAAGATGAAGGCGACAAAGAAGAAGACCAAGACCAAGAAAACAATTAAGGCAACAAAGAAAAAGAAGACACAGGAAAAGACGACAATAAAGAAGTGGATGAAGAAGACGAAGAACACAATGAAGACAACAAAGAAGACATTTAAGACAAAGACAAAGACAAAGAAGACAGTGAAGACGAAGAAGACAGAGACGTAGAAGTCCAAGGTGGTAGAGATGGAGTCTGTCCAACCACAGGATGAGAGAGACTCTCTGGAGGTGGTCAGGTTCACTATGTAGGACTTCACATTTTGGAAAAAGTAATATATGAAGTATTCATAAGATGGGGCAGCCATCTTGGATTTTACTCAATGCAATGATTCGATGTCAGTGTAAATCAGTTTTTCTGGCAGATGCTCCTGCAGAGCCAAGAACTGGCCTGTGCTGAGCTGTGTCAGTGCAGCAGCAGGTGGCAGCACTTTGTTAAGATGGTTTGGATAAGTCTTCTTATTATTATTGCCATTTTTAATTCTTACAACAATGAAAACTGTCCACTTGCAGGCATCTCCTGACTTGTCAGCCTGCTTTTTGCTCTCTCTTCCAGTTGAACCCTGCTGTCATTCTCTTTCCTGTTCAAGCCCACTTTTCAACCAATCAGCATTCTCTCTACACGCTGCTGGTTTTTTGGAGGACTGCATGCAAACACACCTACGGTGTCTGCATACCCAAAATCCTTTAAAGGCCTACACAAACGGACACCAGTGCAGTACCATGAATTTCATTAGTTTTATAAACATCACATTGCACGATCTCTGCAGAGTCTGGTCTTTGGTTAAGTTTCGGCCTGGATTTAATCTTCTGCTGTTAAATTCAATAAACCAAATTGCGCCGTTTGAATAAGCAGTTTAAAATGTCTGCTTATTGTAGATGAAGTGATGGTTTTAAAATGCAGGATTTGTAGGTCACACGGGTCCACCAGATGAAACGTACTGTGCACTGGTTCTGAGCAGCTGCAGGTGGACTGGAAATGAAAGCCTGCTGTTCTTTAACGTGACTCTCATAAAGCAGCAGCAGCCGCTCGGCCCGTCGGCGTGATTTCCATGCCTTCAGTTTGTCTGAGGAATGACCCGGCTGACTTCTGGCTGAGTTTATCCTGAAGCCTTCTGTCTTTATTTCTCACTCACAGACGTTTAATTATCGCAGATATCACAGGTCAGAGATAATCACTTTGTTCCTCATCGCTCTGCACACTTACAGGACAACACTTAGGTCATGTTTTCACAGCTTTTACCACCATTTCTACACCTTAAAATGACAATGTGCTCTGAGACTTACCAGATGAGTGGGAAGGCTCGAAAAAAGTCAGTGTTCTCCATTTATTTTAGAGAATAGTGTTTTATTCTGTTCTATAGGGTGTGTACACGCCTTCAACTGATCTCTGAACCTCTACTAAAATCACATGCAAATGAAATAAAGAAACCAAAACCAGACAAAAAATGAATTAATCTAGCTTATCGTAAAATGAAAATGTAGAGGACCGAGCACAGAGCCCTGAGGAACACCACAACAGGATTTTAACCCTTATATTGTGTTTGGGTCAAATTTGTCCCGTTTTCAAGTTTAGGTATGTAAAAAGTACCATTTGCTTTTTTTTTGTTTTTTTTATTGGAACAAGGCTTCATGATATCCTCAGAAACAACTATTTTAACACAACAAAAGAAATTTTCACCATTTTAGTAAATTCTGAAGGTCTCTAAAAAAAAAAAAAAAGAAAAAGTGACATTTGTGGTGTTACGGGTCAAATATGACCCGGCAAAGAATACTGGCTGTTGCATGCATCACTTAAAAGCTGTGGGCTGCTCTGTGGATCAAATATGGCTCAATTTTCACACACACACACACCATATTGTTTTTCAGTGTTCAATATATGGTTTAATTTTCAATTTGCATGTGCTATTCTGAGTAAATGAAGTTGGTTTTATGAAAAAGAAAGGACTTTTTGCCTTTTTCCTAACATAAATCAATACAGGTCAATTTTGACCAGTAACACCACAGATGTCACTATTGTTAATAATGTTAAGTTAAACAAAAAAACACAAGCAATTTTTTGATAGGTGTGCTCTAATATTAGTCCATTAGACTCAGCTAATATACTTACCCATTGTCTTCACTATAGGAAATGTAATGAGTGAATTTAAACAGTTTTTTACATTGAAAACGAGTGGTATATTATAAGATGAAAGGTCTATGGGGCCAGAAAAATAACAGTGTTTACATGGATATGATATGGATATACATACTAAGTTAGCTATGAGCTGAAAAACAATATTGGATGACAACTATTGTTTTTTTGAGTATTTTGGGCTGAGTTAAATCACGGGTCAAATTTGACTCGCTAACACTAAAGATGTGGGCAGCTTTCTAACACATTACAAGGGTTAAAGCTGTTGCTGTTCAACATGTTATAAAATAAAATTACTCTGTGTTTGTTCTGCAAGAAAACATTAAGCCTGAGTTTCCACCAGGGCAGAGACTGCTTCTCTGTTCCTGGTTTTGTTTACCTACCTGCACCTTCTCCGGGTTTCCCTGGCAGGATTTGTCCACCTGGCTGCTGCTTTGTGACGTCTTCTTTGCTTTGTCTCCATTTTCCTCACTGTCCTCCTCCTCACTGGACAGCACGACTAAAGGAAGAAACAAATGAGCTCGATCAAAACCTTCAAACCGTTTAGCTTTTTTTTTTTTCCTTTTTACACCAAGCATCAAACCTGCAGGACTGAAAAATACTTACCTTTTTCTAATTATTGCTAAGCAACCTCCAAATAAAATCCTAGAAATTCACTCACTAAAACTGGTCCTATAGAAGTTTTTGGGAAAAAGGTTTTCTTTCTTGACCTCTGTGAACACTTTGCTGTTGAGTTCATGGTCTTAGTCACTCATTTTGGATCATACTGAATAAAAAATTAAATCTATTTTGTAAATCTTGGTCATACCATGTTTCATAAAGGCCGTTTTCCACTTGTTCACTGGCTAACGACTCGTCAATCACAAGTCGTTAACCAATGAGTCAGTCAGACCCACCCCTAATCATCGCATCACATTTCTTCCAACCAAAATGGCGATGGCAGAAACCCTCATCTTGAGGCTTCAAAACGGGACTTCAGAAACCAGCGGGTGACATCACAGTTGCTACGTCCATCTTTTATACTCTCTGTTAGGCAGGCTGTAAACTTGCTTATTTCTGCTGTAAAGTGGGACCTTTTAACATGGGAGCCTATGTGGACTGACCCAAGTGGTCATTAGAGGAACTGCAGGCTTCATATTTCAGCCCTGAAGGTTGATGGTTGATTAAAACCAACCCTGCTCTCGTTTGGACCAACAGAACAAAACCTATAAACACTCACTTTATTTTCATTTTAAAAAAGAACTTTCTTTAACAGACTGACGTGATCAGTAAGAGAAATTCAGACTGAGTTTGTTCACAGCCTAAAAGTTTGAACATGTACTTCACTTTTAGTCCATTTTTAAACACAAACAGTTCAAAAAGCCAAATATTAGCAGATTTCAGATGACTGGTCGAGGTCAGACTCACTCGGTTCACTCGGTTCGCTCAGCGTTGGTTTGGGTTTCCTCAGTCGTACGTGCAGGACGGCCGATCTGTTGTTGTTCTTATTCTTCTCTCTGAACTGCCTCCAACTCTCTCTCTCCTTCTCCCTCTCGTCAGTCTTCAGGTGGCTGCTGGCGCTGAGCAACACCCTCCTGTCCAGGTTCGGCCTCCGGTCCGGCGTCGTGCTCGACGATAAGACCATGGAGATGGAGGAAGAGGATCTGGTAACGGAAGAGCGTCTTTGGATGCCTGAGGGAGGAGTTTGATTTAATTTGGTGACAGCCGAGTTCTTCTTCTGCGGTTTCAGAGGAGATTCAGGAGGACTTCCTGTGTCGCTCTGAAAGAAATAAACAAACAAACATGTGGTGGATGAGCAGAAAGCTCCAGAAACAGTTTGTAAGAAGACATTTAAAATTTTGCTTTTTTTTAAAAAAAAAAAAATCAAAAAATGGTTTCAAAAAGAAAAAAAACAAAGCTTCACAATAAAAGCATTTATATTCTCTGCTATTTTTCAGGTGTTATCACCTGTGCTCCTGTGTAATCATCAACAACTTTATTGTGAAAATACTGGCACTATTCCACAAACAATATAATTGTTATTTTTTTAAATTTTTGTCTGAAACACTTTTGATGACTTTATTGTGAAAATGTTGCAGCTTTCCTCTGACGTTTTATGACTTCACTTTTTGTGACTTTTATTGGGAAAGAGCTGCAACCTTTGCCCTTTACCTGCCCCTCAGAAGCATCTCTGTTGGACTCGACCCTCCTCCACCTTTTGTCTGCCAGCGTAGAACTCAAACTCCCAGCATGCTCGTCATCTCTGAGCTCAGCCAGAGAATCCACAGAGTCTACGGAGATGCTTTTATTGATCGAAGCTGCAGAGAAAACACAGATCAATCACTCTGATCAATAAAATCTCTCACAGTCCTCTCTCTGTCTATGAAACCTCACCTGAAAACTCTCTCTTCTTCTGTGGTGGAGACAGGAGCTCTGAGGCTGCCTCAGGCTGGAGCAGGCGATCAGACGCTCTCTTAGGACGCCATCTGGTGGAGAAACAGAAAAGCAGCTCAGTTAAAGAGGAGGATTAAACCTGCAGTAAAATATCTCACAGCCTGGATCTTTAATGAAGGACTTAAAATCTTTGACAATCTTCTACAAATATTTTAAAAATATACTGAATATATTTAACTTTCCTACTAATAATATTAAGATAACAGAAAAAAGAGAAAAATTCACTAAAATCATCAGAAAATTTTCCCTAAACCCGTGAAAATGTGAAAGAAAAAAAATCAAAATATATCGGAAAGAATTCCTAAAAATATTAATAAAAAATCAGAACAAACATCTTTAGAATAATATAAATAACTGTATTAAAATAAGTTACAAATATTTCTAAATGACAAAAAGAAAAAATATTAAATACTGGCAAAATATCAGAAAAAATATTTTAAAAAGTAAAAAAAAAAAAATCTATATTATAATCCATGAATGTCAATTTTAAAAATTGTCATGACAAATTAGTAAAATATTTTTATAAATTCTGAAAGATTTCAAGTCATTAAAAAAATTTAACTACTTTCAGCTGCTCCCTTTTTACAAGGGAGCCACAGCGGGTAGCTCTGCATGTTTGATTTGACAGAGTTTTATGCCAGATGCCCTTCCTGATGCAACCCCAAAGGGGATTTATGTCTCTGCCTGGAATAGAACAAGCAAATTAATGCACTACACTATGGGGGCACCTATTAAAAACAATTTAAAAAACCTGACAAATATAGTAAAAAATCCAGAAATAAAATCACCTGAGAAAACGTGACAAAAAGTGTGGGTGAAAGTGTTAAATTATATAAAAGAAATGCCTGACAAAATATTACAAAATTCTTTCCATTTTTTTTACAAAACATATCTGAAAAAGAAAATCATGATCATAAATTTAAAACA
>VUQI01002816.1:0-11517 GCA_015106735.1 Paratilapia polleni | reverse complement strand
TTTTGTGTTTTTTTTTTTTTTTTTTTTTATATGAAAAAAAAAAAAAAAAAAAAAAAAAAAAAAAAAAAAAAAAAAAAAAAAAAAAAATATATAAAAAAAAAAAAAAAAAAAAAAAAAAAAAAAAAAAACTAAAACGTGATTAAAAAAAACAAACAAACAAAACAAAAATGTCAATAAAATCTGTGAAATAAAATATTCTGAAACTGCATTTATTCATAAAAATCTAAACACGAAGGTTAAAATATCTGTGAAAATGTGCCAAATATGCATTTACCAAAAAAACAAACAAAAAACCCAAAAAAACCCAGTAGAATAAGTTGAAAAAGTGAAATTTGGACTCGATGAGAAGCAGCCGTTGGTGCAGCTTTAGGAACTCGTTAAAGCTCCCCGTTATGGACAGGTGTGTCTGTGAAACTGAAACTCACCTGTTTGACAAACAGCTTGACGACTCGCCCCTCTGTCCTGCTTGTGATTGGCGGCTCCAGCTTCCTGCTGCTCTTTGATTGGCTCCAGAAGCTCCGCCTCCGTTGGGGCTGTTGAGTCCCAGCAGCGTCTTGACGACGTCTCTGAAGATCGGTTTACACGGCGTCCTGCGAGGAAGCCACCCGGTTACTCTTACCCTTTTATAAGGGGTCAAACAAACTCTGCAGCCTGCAGGAGGCGCCGCACTCACCTCTGTCTGTCCGAGGAGCCGCCCACGGCATTCCCAGCATGCATCCTGTCAGCTCCACCTCTGCTGGACTGATCCCCGTAACCCTGCTTATACCAAACCACAAACACAACCGCATTATTAACTCCAATAAACTCCTTAAGAAAAGACCAACACATTACACATACCACCTTAAATGAACCAAAGTAGAGGTAATTCCTCTTCAAATTACACCTTCAAACAACACACTTATCCCACCTTAAATAAAAATCATCTTTAATCAAATGGCCTTAAATTATCCCAACACATCAAAGAATACCACCTTAAGAGAGTGGATTATTAGATGGTTAGGCATACCACCTTAAAGCCCAAGCAACATTAACTAAACAGATCAGATACATCAGTAATGCCACCTTAAAAAAGACCACCAGTTCACATAGTGACCTTAAACATCAGTATTTCCATCTTAAAATAAATCACAATGAGCACCTTTACACTGCAAACAACACAGCAATATTACCTTAAAGGAAATGACTGTGCTTTGGAGCAGCTGTCAGATCAATAATTACACCTTAAATCAGCCAAACAGGTTACATAAATGCTAACATATGACTAATACCTCCTTAAAATAATAAAAAGTACAGATGATACCACAAATATCTGTAATACCACATTAATGACCCAACAGCTGTGATATAAAGCTGAGAGGTTAGTCATACCATCTTAAATAACTCAAACCTTCAGAGGGAAAAGCCAAAAAGGTAGTAATACCACCTTAAATGAGCCAAGCACATCATAAAAAACACTTTTGGAATTTTTGTCAGATCTGTAATACCACCTTTAATTATTCAGGACTACGCAAGGCCCAGAATCATTAGTGATACCACCTTAAATAACCCAAAATTAAAAGCTGAAAACAAGTAATACCACCTTAAATAATTGAAATGTGCTACATAAACCACTTTCATAAATAAATTGGTTACTACCACCTTAAAGAACTCAAGAGTTCACATCATTAATAGCACCTTAAATTAAACAGAGAAAAGCAGAAATTTTAAGTATTCCACCTTAAAGAACTGGACGTTTCAAACAGAGAGCTGATTAATCATACCGCCTTAAATAGCCAAGGATTCATATGATGCAACCTTAAACTACTCAAAAATTTAGATAGATAATTTTTATATTCTTAATACCACCTTAAAGGACTCAACAATTGAGACAGAGAGGCCCGCAGAAGACTAACACAGTCTTCTTACAGTCTTACAGTCAGGAATACCACCTTAAGCTGAGGCACGGAGCTCTGGAGGCGAGACAGGGGTGACTGCATGTGCAGGGGGGCGGAGTCAGAGCCTTCAAGGTGTTTCTTCTTGGGGATCTTGAAGGAGGAGGCCATCCTGTAACAACACAGACAACTCAGACCAGACTTCAAACAAAAAACAGGCAAAACTACAGCAGCATCCCCATAGAATCGCTGTATCTAGAACATGGAATGGATGGAGAATGCAGCGCCAAATTCCATTCAAAAACTGTACGATTTTTGCGGAATACCGTCAAACTCAGTGTAAATTAGAAAAAAAACCCAAAGCAGCTTTGTCACATGACAGTTCTGCATTTAAAAAATTTTAAACTATTTAATTTAAAGAACCTAAACCTACAGTAAGTAAAATTGTAAATTTTATATAAATATGGATAAGGACTGCTACACCAGACCTTCATATATTTAGAGCGCAATGAATATATATATTAATCTGTAGTCTGTGACAAAAATCACACACAAAACTGATCAAAATAGTCTTTTGCATTTTTAAATCAGACAGTTTTAAAATGAAGTTCTGAATGCCACAGATTGAAATCTCTGAGCACTTTCAGTGCTTTGTTCAAGGGCTCCTGAGGCTGGGGAAATAAACCCGCAACCTTCAGGTCAAATCAATATACATCCTAGAAGTTATACCTGCCAGTAATCTTCAAATATATACCAATAAATACGATATAAAACTATTGAAAAGGCGATCTGCGTGTTTTTACGAGAGCAGACCAAACTCCATTCAAAAACAAGAGGTTTTTGACCGCCGCGTCGCTCACCGCCATAAAACATGACTCTGCTCTTTCAAAGACATTGGCAGTTTTTATATTTTATAACTCTAGACTGAAATAAACCAAAAAAGATAGCTTTAGGTAAATTCAGCTGAATTTTGCGAGTAATTTGTAAGTGTTTTTGCCTCAGTTCTCTGTCGCTAGCTGAGACAGCTGTGTGATAAAAGTAAATGTATCTATATTATAGATTTACAGCTGATGGATTATTTGTGCGCCGAATTTTCTAGAAAACCTTAATAATTTGTATGGATGATATCACCAGATTCTCCTGAGTGTAAATGTTTTAGTTTCGGTTGTAAAACTTTAAATAGGGTCATTGTCTGCGGGCATCCTGCTGGCAGAGCAGCTGCAGCTCTCTCTAACAAAGCACACAAAGCTGACTAATCTTCCACCTCGGTGTTTATAAGAAACGTGCCCACTCCAGAAAGCTGCCGCAGCTCTCGATCCATTAAATAATTAAAAATAAAATTAATTTACCGACCTGAAGTCCGCCGGCGGAGCCAGCTAAGCGGCTAACTAGCCGGGGCTAGCTGGTTGAGCTAAGCTAGCTGCTGGCTTGCTTCTTGCGGTTAAATGTCGCTGAAACGTCCGGCCGCCTCATGGAGCAGGGGGTGAAGGACCGGAGGAGCTGGAGGAGCTGGAGGATGAGCCTGTCCGCCCGTTGAAGAGTTAACAATTTAAAAACATCTCTTTCTGTTCGGGCTGAACACTCATCTGAAAAACCGCTAAACAACAACCACAGCGCAGCTCAGAGCCCAACGACGTGACTCTGCGTGATTACGTCACCGCCGAAAACAAACTTTTTTCCTATTGCTTTATTGAAAAAACAAATATTTACACCATTATACATAAACAACAAAGAAATTCATATTTAATTTTATTTTATACTTTTTCCTTACTCATGCTTTTAAGATGGATTTTTACAAATTTTTGTATTATACATTTTGATTATTTTAACTGCCTAAACATAAAAAAACACCATAATAACGCCTAATAAATACTTTCTCTTTAATACTTAGATTTATTGTGATTCTAACAGTTCCAGAGCAGCAGACAACAGACTCCTTTCGTTGGCTGAGGCATCGCTCTAAGCGGTGAGGGTGAGGCGAGTCACATGATTCACCACCTGAAGTCCTGCCCAGGTGTCCTCTTCCACTCAGTCAGCTAAAACTAAAAACCTTCAGAGTAACAGAGCTGATGAAATCTAAAGCCATATTCACTGTTTATCATCTTTTAAAATGTTAATGTGAAACCCGTTCACATCTGGACCACACAGCTGTGACATGAAGCTCAAAGTCAGGAGTACCACCTTAAATGGGCTACATGAACCACTTTTAGAATGTTAACTGATGAGTAATACCACCTTAAAATGACCAAGAGTTCATAAAAAGATCTTAAACATCATAATTCCACCTTAAAGAAGCCAACTCTTCATGGATAAAATCTGAAAAATCTGTGATACCACCTTAAATCGGCAAAGCACATCACATAAATCACTTTAACAAATCTGTCAAGTCCACCTTAAACTACTCAAGAGTGCGGACACCCTGGAACATCAGTAATACCACCTTAATTCAGTCAAATGGGCTACATAAACCACTGTTAGAAATGTAACAGATGAGTAATGCCATCTTAAAGAACCCACCTCCTCAGAGATAAAATCTGAAAAGTCTGTGATACCACCTTAAAAGAGAACCAAGACTTCAGATCAGTAATGCCACAGAGAATCGCAAAAAGGTAACTGTTAACATCTTAAATCACCTAAAACTTTGGAACTAAAAGCTGAAAAAACTGTAATACCACCTTAAACTACTCAAATAAAAAGGTGATAAAACAGATACCACCTTAAATCAGTGATATGGGCTACATTAACCATTTTTAAAAATGTTACAGAAATGTAATACCACCTTAACAGGACCAACAGCTCAGACACAGGCCTTAAACATCAGTAATACCACCTTAAATGACCCAACACTTGTGATATAAAGTTGACAATCCAGTAATACCACCTTAAACAATCCAAAACTTCAGAGATAAAAGGTGGAAGGGTGTTAATACCACCTTAAATCAGTCAAAAGGGCTACATGAACTACTTCTAAAAATGTAACATAAGTAATTCCACCTTAAATGACCTAAAACCTTGAAAAATAAAAGTTAAAAAGGAGAAGAACAGAAATCTGGTACTTCCACCTTAAAGAGGCTCACAGACTGATAAAGTTTCTTTAAATAAAGTTTTATTGTGAAACAGATAAAGGGAGATTTCACAGATTTTCCTTCATTAAAACCCACACGTCTGTCTGTGGATGCTGTGAACTGATCGTGGGTCACATGACTGGACTGACTCATGGTCTGCTAGCTCTTTGGTTTGAACTCTGACCCTCTGACAGGAAACTTCAGCTGGATCCAGATGTTCACAACGTGTGTGTGTCTGTGTGTGTGTGCAGGTAAAGAGATGTGCTTCAGTCCTTTGGAGGAGTACTCAGACCGGATCAATCCGGATCGGACCTGAAACTGTTCATCTCCTTCTCAGTTAGCACAGTGTGGCTAATGTTAGCAGTGCCAGCAGCAGGTTAACGACCTCACTTCCTGTCCTGGATGCGGTCCCATGTCACTCGGGCCCACACGGCCAACATGCTCCAATCACAGGTGGTGAAGGCATCACATGTTCCTCCAGCTGTGACCTCGTCACATCTTCTCTTCCTGTCATGTGATCAGTCTGAGTCTTTAACTCTGTGACTCAGTCCAGCCCGTCCTGTTGGCGTCGGCGTCCTCTGAGCGTCCCTCTGCTACCCGTTCTGCTTCCTGCTCTGCTTCTCCTTCCTCTTCACTTTTCCCACAATCCTCTGTGCTTCCTCTGGCGCTGGGTCTCGGCACCGCGATCTCCTTGTAGTACCCCTCCCTGTGCAGCTGGCGGCGGACCGTCCTCGCCGACACACTGTGAGCGCGCCCGGCGTTCACGCTCTCCGTCACCTGAGCCAGCGTGGCGCTCCGGTTTTTCTTCACGAACTGCACCAGCGCCCGTGCGTCGCGCTTGTCCAGCGAGCGCTGCCGCCCACAGTTCCCCACGCGGCTCACAGACGACTTCCCCAGCGTCTTGTACGCAGACGTCACTTTGGTCACCGTTCCTATGGAGACGCCGGCCAGCTGGGCCGTCTTGGTGACCGAAGCTCCCGCCATCCGAGCCCCAACAATGACACCGCGCTCAAAGTCGCTCAGATCCCGACCTCGCACCATCAGGGCACCTGCAGTAGGGAAAGGATCCAGATCAGACCGGATCAGGGTCAGGGGTCAGAGGGAACACCTGAGGGGGACACATACACACCTGAAAGCTCCACAGGAGCGCCGGCCTCCCTGTTCAGTTTAAAGTGGTCCTCTGATGGTCCAGGTGCTGGTCTTTGTTTCTGTGGCCGTGTGTGGATGCAGGTTCTGAGGTGGACGTGACAGATGGTCACATTCACATGACACAAAAATCGAAAGCCTCTGAAACTGGAGTCTAAATGAAATTCACCTGTTTAAAATCTAAAATGAACAACTTTTTGAATGGAGTCTGGTGCTGTTTGAGCTCAGACTAGAGGGCCAAAATTTGAGAATTTGACCTGTTTAAAATCTGAAAATTAATGACTTTTTGAATGGAGTCTGGTGCTGTTTGATTGGTTGTCAACCAGAAATCACCTGCAGGGTTCCTGCATCAGTGATTTTCAGGACGTAACAAATAGGAATCCAGGAATCCAAACTATGCTCAAATTATGTTTATTTATTTGTTTATTTTTAAGACACCATACCTATGCATTTAACAGTACAATAAGCTCTAAAATAGGACTTAATGCTTGTCTTTGTATGCAGGGGAAGGTTTAGGGTTTCTAATTTTCTGTTTGGTGGATACTTCTGGACTTTGTGGACACTTCGGTGTTTTCTTTCTCCTTTTTTCTTGTTCCACAGTTACAGTATGTTGTAAAGGTTTGTTTTCATCTAAGGCAGGAGTCACTGTGAGTTTAGTGGGTTAAAGCTAAAGGAATGTGTGTCAATGTAAAGCAAAACAGAGCAGGATGTGTTTCCTGAGACACGAAGGCTGAAATTCAGATGAAAACGTGAATTTATAAACACTTTTAGTGTGTGTGTGTGTGTGTGTGTGTGTGTGTGTGTGAGTGAGTCCACAGCTTTCTGACAGGAAGGGGGACCGAGCTCGATGTTGTGCAGGTGAAGCAGCTTCACCGCTGCACCTGTCATGGGGCTCATTTAAAACAGGAGGATCAGCTCCTGGACCTGTGATGGAGCTGACAGCTGGTGCAGCTCTACCTCCACCTCCAGGAGCAGCTCAGCAAAAACACAAACTGTTGATCTCCTTCAGTCTAAACCACCGTTTGCCCTCATCTCTCTTACACCTGACGCTGAGCTCAGCCACACCCCCTCATGTTGTTATTCTAGTGCAGATCCAGGTGTTGAATTTCCTGTTAAATCTAGTTATTATTCCCTGAGCTGCCTCCTTTGGTGCTGGACGTTTTGCTGACGTTAATAAATCTACTGGCTGCAGACCTAAAATCCATTTTAAAGACCAGCTGGGATCAGGACTACAGGGTTGCCTGAGATGTTTGAGGGGACCGGGACCCTCTGGGACCCTCTGTGGTGCTTTAGATGAATCTATGAGGACTTCAGAACATCTTTTACCTTTTGATGTGCTCTGGTTGTAACCCCGTGTTTCCCACTCTGTAACAAACACTCGGAGGTCACTCAGACCTAAACCCGGTCTCCAACCTTTAACTTTCCCTCTCTGATCCGCTCACCTCGCTCCTCCTCTCGGCTGCGGCTCCCTCTGAGCTCCGTCCTCCAAACACAGACCAGAACAGCTTCCACTCGGAGCGGTTGTTAGAACCGTCCTCCTCCACCTCCAGCACCCCTGACAGAACCATTTATCGTGCCCCAAAATGGCGGCAGAACTCCAGTTACTTTGTTTTTCTTCCTTCTGGGTTTGTTCTGGCAAACCCACTGCACATGCGCACTCGTGTTTTTCCAGTTGGCCCCGCCCACCACTTCCCGCTCTTTTTTCTCCTACTTTATTTTATTTTATAATTTTAATTTTTGAACTTTATTGATATCAAACATATTCAAATAATAATCACAAAGCCTGTATATAAATAATATATTATACAAATAAAATTATTAAGTAATATGTAATATTTTATTTAAAAAAATATAATGACTATTTTATATACATATACAACATATAAATAAATATATAGAGTATATGATATAAACAGGTTTAAAGTACAA
This sequence comes from Paratilapia polleni, assembly GCA_015106735.1. Taxonomy (NCBI): domain Eukaryota; kingdom Metazoa; phylum Chordata; class Actinopteri; order Cichliformes; family Cichlidae; genus Paratilapia; species Paratilapia polleni. The sequence goes on along the minus strand of VUQI01002816.1, from coordinate 3,506 downwards.
AAAAAGTCAAATAAAGTGTGAGATAATTTGTAATGATGCATAGAAATTAATAAATAAAAACACTGAGTTAAGGGACTGTGTAAAACACTTTTCTACTTTTAATAAAAGCCAAAATAAATAAAACTGAAATAAAATAGAAATACACAGGCGGAGGAGAGTGAAATGCTGTTTGTGTTGTTTGTGTTTTACAGCTCAGTGACAGGATTGTCACAGTGGTTCATTTCAGTTAGAAATGGACTAAAGTTTGGTTTTCCTTTGGCCCTTTTCGTTGGATCTAACCTGGATTTTGTCCATTTATTTATTTATTTGAAGCGTGACCCTTGACCTGCTCCTAAAGTGAAGGTTTGATACAAATGAAAGCTCAGTTTCATCAGAGAGAGATAAAGGTGACCTGTTAACAGCTTCAGGTGTGTTAGGATAACTACACCAGCACAAAAACACACAGAGAACAGCAACAACCTGCACTAAGTTCAGTCTAAATCACAGCGTCAGCTCACAACAAACTCTGTGGAAACAGTAATAATATCCTTCAGCATCATTTACAACAAAAACACTAAAAAACTCATCAAAAATAAACCCTGGTGTTTTTCAGTGCTTGAAGCCTGACAAGAAGAAGCCTGAATCCTTTATTCATGGCAGACATTTCAAACTAAAAGCATGGACTTCAAAATAAAACCAACAAGACATGAGAAACTGTCCACAAGGTCATTTAACCCATCGAGTGGGTAAAGCTTTCCGTCTGCTGACCTACAGAAACCACAAACCGAGGTAAACAGAGAGCACCAGTTTACCTCGGGATTTCAGTGGCAAACATTAAAGTTTTGGAGTCAGGGGTGTCCAGTTAACTTCAGTTCCTGGTCCACAAACAGCCCAGTTTGATCCAAAGTAGGTCCAGACCAGTGAAACCACTAAAGCCACTGCACAAAAACCTGGATTTAGAAAGAAAAGCTCAACATTTTCCCCTGTAAGTGTAAGGAAATTCACTGTGGAAGCAACAGAGACTTTAAAACCCATAAGTGAAACACAGCAGTTTTCCCCCTGATTTAAACATCTGGAAGACAACAGACGAACAGCTGGAGTTTTTCCACATGGTCTCATTTCAGTTTACAGACCACAGCGAAAAGGCTCGAAACCTTCACACAGAGAGCAGATTTCACATCCTGTTACATAACTTCCCCCTCCTTAAAATCACTACTTCTTCATTTAAAGTGTCTCAGTGGGGTTTTTGTGAAGTGTCTGAAATACTTCATGTCACACTAACAGCACAAATCAGCTCCTTTAAACTGTTTTTAAGACCTGGATGAAAAAGTCTTTGACTCTCTGCAGACTGACTTTAATTATCTGATCGACCTGCGTTTAAAGAGTAAAAGAACTCCACGCCTCACCTCGTGGATTAACATGTATGAGCTGATTTAACCTGACAGAGTCTCATTCCACATGTTAAATAAAAAGGAAAGAAATAGCTCCTGCTCCTTTGTTCATGTGTCTGCAGTGTTTCAGACACACAGTGTGAGAGTAAAGTAAAGAACGGAGGATTAAACGGGATTATTTCTGTTTACGTTCACAGAAAAACGGGCTAATTAGAGGCGGATACGAAGAAAGAAAGAACTGCATTAGTATTAGCAGCACAGGCTCAAATTTAAAGTGCAAAGAGAAGAATAAGAATAAATAAAGGCACAGGATGAAGAGTGAGAGGAAAGCTGTGATTATTAATGTGTCCACCAGGGGGAGACACAGCCTCACTCTGATCATCATATACAGAGACTCCACTGATTGATTCTCCGTCTGTCCGTCATTTACAACAATAAAAGCTTAAAATCAGAAACTGGAGTTTTCACAAGTTGAATCTCTTCCCTCCTGGTGCACTTTGTGATGCTTTAACCCAGAAACCAGTCACGTGTGACGTCAACGTGACCACCGAACCACCAGGTGAGCTTTACTCGTGCTTCACGTGCAGCTTTCAGGTGTCCCGTGACTCCGCCCACCTCCAAACGCAGTGCTAAAAGTATTCCATGTTTCATGCTGAGACTAAATAAAGGAAAGAGTCCAGCTCTGTTTGTGTTCAAGGCCTCATTACTATGAAGGTTTCAACAGGAAGAAGAAGAGGAGTGTGAGGCTCGTAGTGAGCTGAAGGCAGCCTGGTGTTAACCTGAGGACGGCTCGCTGCTTGTTCACACCTGTCTGACAGCTTCATGTTCATCCTGCAGTCTCATGAACCTGCTCTCTAACATCAGCTGGCTGCACTCCGTCCCAGAGAGCCAGTCTGCACACGTTATCTCATTACAGTCCAAAATGTGCACCTTCAGTGCATCATTTCTTCTTCTCCTTATCGTATCACCGCCTCCTGCTGTGCCGGAGTGATGCCTGCAGCCGAGGATGAGTTTCCAGGCTTCTGATTGGCCAGAGCGGTCCCTATGAATGTACAGTGATTTTCAAAATAAACTCTTTGTGTAGGTTGTCAGCACACAAGCAGCCAAACACAGAAACACAGACGGTCACACAGCAGGCTTTCGTTGCAGTTTTATGTATTATTTTCCCGCGCTGAGAGGACCCACACATTATTTTGTTTTATGAGACATAAGGGCAATAAAAATGTCTCATATCCAATGAACATGCTGTCTGTCATCATTAAATCTTCTCACGGTGGATCATAAACATACAGCAGCGTTTGAACTGTCTGTTTATGTGCATCTACAGCAAAATGTTTTCCTGCTGTGCAGCAAACAGGAAGGTCTGTTCTCAGTAATTACATCAAACACTTTGTCATCTGTTATAATGGGTGAAACCATAAATACGAACGGCTAACGTGCAGACACAGGACTTTCATTAAGTAGATGTGTTTGGGATAACTGTGATCTGATAGGACCTCTTAGTGTCATGTTTTCATCAAGCAGACTGAATCCAAATCCCTGAGACAGAAAAACAATCTCAAACATTATCACGTAGAGCCTTTTATCTGAATTTAGCTACAAATAAATAATGGAACAGGTAAAGAAACACCTGGATAATGAAGTGTAAAAGAAAATTCTTCCTCATTTAATGAGAAAAAGAGCAAAAAGAAGAGCTTGTTTGGTCTAAGATATTAAATCCCATCAGAGATTTATCAAAGAGTGAGATTAGCTGCTGCCTCTGTCCTCTAGGTGGCGACATGAGCTCAGTTTAATCAGCCGCAGCGTGCTGTAAAATCACAGGCCACTTTATTAGGAACAGATGATCGATTATTTATTAGGAACAGTCTGGCTGACTGTAGCAGGGGTTCATTTCAGTTTTCTATTCATCCGTACCATCTGACATATGATGGATTTTCTCCACTTCCTGTTATTTTTTACAAATAAATAATCGCAAAGCACGACCTTTGACCTGTATTTCTCTGAATTAAACGTTTTGCAGGCACAATAATTTGGAAAACAAACAGTTTTTCTGCCTTAAGTGGAGGTTTTATACAAGTGAAACCTCAGTGGTTTGTTTTGTACAAAGTTCAGGTTCAGGTTTACTTTCTGGTTTAT
>VUQI01002813.1:30291-41401 GCA_015106735.1 Paratilapia polleni | reverse complement strand
CATTATTCCTGTTTTATCAGCAGATTTAAAACCGATGCAGTAGATAAGAACTGGGATTTAACTGTGCTCCTACTGCTGGAATTGATATTTTCAAGGTTTCATAATGTACCCCTTCCAGAACAGAATTGCTTTAATTAATTACCAACAAACATTTGTAAACTTTCCCCATGTAATATTGAAAAATATACATGTCTACATTGAAATTTTGCACATACACTAAAATTGCTTCTGTTCAACACAATTATTTTCCATCTTAGAGTAATTCTCAAGTTTTACAGAGCATCCATGACAAAAGTCTTTCCAATAATAATATCTAATGTTTTCAGGAATTCTTGTACCACTGCCTGGCTCCAGTCCATGTGCAAACTGAGCTCTCTTTGTTGAATGTAAAATGCCACGGCCCAGCCCTCTGTAGTTCCCCTTTTGAGATGGGCTAACTTCACATCCCTTTTTCAGACACTTCAGCATTCATTAAGCCATTCAGACGAATCAATAAATTATAGTGCTTGATACAATAACAATTCACAGAGCTGCAACATGAGCAAATACACATGTGACCCAAGCAGACTAAAAACTACACACTTGTAAGTTATTTCTACTTGACAGCCCCTTGAAAAAAAAAAAAAGTCTGTTTTTTTAACTTTAATTTTAAAACTCTCATGTTTTCAGGACGTATTCTGATCTCAGCCTAGCAGTCAAACCCATAATATTTAAAAAAAAAAACAAAAAACAAAACAGGAACCTGAATCTCAGCAGGAGCCAATTCAAGAGCAAGGAGTGTAATAAAGTGCTGCAGAGATTACCCAGCAACAAACTGATTAGTCTGCACCAAGTTGAACTTAAAAAACAACTTTTAAATAAAGATGTGATGACACATTTCAAGTAAACAGCTTAAAATAACTAAAATGCTAAGTTACATTTAGATGGTTTTTATGTATGTTTTCGCATCACTTTGAATCATCTTTATGACATGGAATAATTGGAGGTGCCACCATAATGTACATTTTAAACACTGACCTGATTATGTAAATTCCACATACTTGTCGAGCATCTCTATTTACAGGATGCACACATGTTTATATACTATTTTGAGACAACAGAGATTTAACCTGCATTTAGCTAGATTCAAGAGCCCCTAACTTTGAAAATATTCCTAAATATGCAATAAATAATGCAGCTCTCAATGGTGCTTAGCTTCTGTGAATCAGAAAAACAGCAGAAGGTTTTTCTTTTATCACTCCCTTTGTATTTATAGACACTGTTACAATATTAATTTTCTCCCTTATTAATATATATAAATTGTGTTGCTGTGTAATACTATTGTCAGTATTGCGGTTCTCTAAAGGACAATGTCTGCTTGATCTGAGAAGTCTCAGATTTTTACTACTAAAATTTGTAGGGCTGAGTGTTAAAGAATGCCTACAGCTAAGATCTACTCATTCTCTCTGCCAATAGTCTTGGGTGCATTAACACCCCACTTCTACATTTTCATCCCTTAATGGGTGTTTACGGCATGGACGTTTACTGGATCATCGGATCATCGTTGGGAGAGGCCAGAGTTGGGACACTAACAAACGTCTGGGTTTTGTCCTCACTCTGGGCCGTGCCACTGTTGGACACAGTAGTGAAGGAGAGGTGATCGTGTTCCAAAATGGCGAGGCGGTCCTGCGGCTTCTCCTTCTTCAGGTAGAACATTTTCCTTAGCTGCTTCAGTTGCTGCAGCTCACAGAAGGTCTCCAGCACCACTAGCATGACTATGAGACCCAAGATCAGGTAGACTGATGAGACAAAAAAAAAAGAAAGAAAAAACAGGTGGGGATTAGAAGAAGTATGAGTGATGAGCTCCAGTGCTTAGTATAATCACCACCATATCAAAGCATTCTCTTTAATCCTGATGTGAAATCACCTTAACATTCCTCTGGATTTAAATATGCGCTTAGAGCCTGACTTAATCTTAACCTGTACCTGCAGAATTTGAGAGTTTTTCTTTTTTTCTTTTATAATGTAGCCTTTTTTCAACATGGCAGCTGCTGATGACATTTTGCTGCAAGACTAGTGATTTGTACAAGCCACTCTATACAAATGCAATGCAGTTTCTCCCAAACCCTGCTGTTTTATGGACTGACACAAGAGGGCAGTGGCAAACTATCCATGTTAACAAGAACAAGGAGTGTGCTTCTGAATACTAAGACAGGGAGAAACAAAGGGAAACATCTTCAGAAAATGGAGAACATAATATTACATTAATAGTTGGTGTGTTTTTCCATGTCAAAACAGAGTCTGGCATTTGCAGGAAGCTTCATGTTTTATTGTATATTTGAATTTAAGCAACAGTCTTTTGTTTAGTCTCAATGAGGAGCAAAATGCACATGCACAGAATGGTGCAAAATCCTGAGTGCAACTCACAAAAGCAGCGACTGCTTATCCCCAAAGGCAAGACTGTAAGAAATGTCAGCAAATGAGCCATTTTGTTCAGTATATATTGAGGCATGCTGTTTTTAGTTGCTTCATTTCAGTGCCCCAAATTGTAATATGGTCATGGTGATATCACTTCCGATACATGTAATTCTTCACAGAGGAAGTTGTACAAATATGTCTGGGGCCATTCATAAAACATAAACATTCTGTTACAGCCTCATCTCCTCCTACAGACTGGCACATTGTGCCTACAAATTGACGTCTCTCTCTGGCTGCTACGTACCACACACCCACATCACACATGCTGGAGACAGTTCAGTGGAGTAGCGTTTGGCATTCATTGTACACCCACTGTTTGTCAAGACTCTATGGGTTTGAATCAAGTTTTCCTTTTTGCATTCTAGTCACTGTTAGCTCTACTAACCGCGCTGCTAACAGTGTGCTGCACAAGTCAGAAAATGCAGCTAAGACCTTCCTGCTGTCTCCAGTAGGCCAAGGTCCAGATTTTAGCACTGCCTCGTCTTTCTTTATCGGAGTGATTTAAACATATATGAAAAATACCTAAATTCTGCTTACAAGTGGCAATTGTAACTGGAGGTTTTAAAAAATCTTTAGTATGCAGACTTTAAAACTTCCCATAGTAGCACATTGATGACTATCCTACTGTATCTGCCAGGGCAGTAAAACTATATCCTACACACCATCTGTCTATGGCCCAAGCTGTTTTGGGTGGTTCATCAGCCTATGATGATCCACATTAAACTGCTCTCAGGAAAAACCTACAAGTGTAGTATAAATCCTGTTTGTGCATTTGTAATTTTACTGTCGGCGTTCACAATACTGCACATGGTATAATTTTCACAAATGGGTCAAAAATAGACCCAGCAAACTGTGTCACAACCAGGTCAAAGGTAGCCATCGATAAAACCCACTGAAAGTGATTTTCTCACATCAGGACTACTTCTGACACATTTGCACTATTTAAATGAAGCAAAGCCTCTGGGCTACTTCAGGCAGGCAACTGCGTCACACACACGTAACATGCCTCACTCTCCTCATGGCACATACCAAACACCCTCACAATTTGCTGATCTATTTAAGCAGCAAAATTTCCCATCTCTCCCTCTGACATGTCAGTCCTGCTGCTGCCCTGCATTGCATGCTGTTTCATCCCTTACACCACCCCAAATTTTATATGTCACACGTTTGCAGGGACTGATGAGCTCAGAGCTACACGGCTAGCTCAAACTATATTCTACTGCTGTAATAAATCAGTCATTTCCAAATGAGAGTTGTCAGGCTGAATTTGAACCAATGAAGACCATCACTGTACTATTTGTTACATAGTGTGACATTGTATAAGATTTGTAGAGGCCCTGTGCAAACACAGCAGGTCCTAAGGAATATGGTCGAGTTTATGAAAGATGCGTTGTAATTTTGAGAAGCACAGGCACTAACAATAACACCAAAATGTCTTTTGGTAACAGTGATTAGACCAAAGTAATACATCTACTAAATAAATATTTTGAATGTATTCATATAATATTATTAAAAACCTCCAATAAGAATGAAAGTGGACTGTCAGCTGAATTACTTTGAGACCTAACAATACTGCTACATTGCCGTGGAAATAGCTCCAAAAGCAAAGAGTCATCAACACTCACCGGTGATGCCCACTTTGTAGAGCTCCCTGAACTTCTGATTCGCAGCCTCTCCAGGTACGTAGTCTCCAAGGCCGATGGTGCTGAGCGAAATGAAGCAGAAGTAGAAGGACTCGAGGAAGTTCCAGTTTTCTTCCAGCGCAGAGAAGATGGCAGCGGGGATGAGGAAGAAGCAAGAGACGGCCAACGTGGCGAGCACAGTGGCGTGAACAATGGCCACCAATGGCTTGGACAAGCCCCAGCGTGTGTGGATGTACACGATCGGCCTCCGTGTGCTAAACACCATGATCCTTTGCACCACAGCAGTGAGGAAGAGAAGGGTGAAGGGTATGCCAATCACTGAGTAAATAATGCAGAAGGCCTTCCCGCCATCTGACAGTGGTGCTGTGTGACCATATCCTGTAGAGGGACCAAGTTACAATCATCAAAAGCTGCAGAATAATGTGAGAGGGTAACACTTCTCTATTACACTTCTGTAATCACTGCCATAAAATCCTCGACTGTTGCTCATTCTCCTACCATGTCAGGTGTGATCACAGGAGAGAATTTAAGCAAATATTTACCTTGAAAGGAAATCCATAAGTACACAATAATATTGTACCTTGTGTATATTTTATGGCAACAGAGCTCAATTTTTGTAACAGGAACATCCTGTATTATAGTTGCTTAGTAAACCAAAAAAAAAGGAAGATATAACATTACGACTTCTTCTTTTAGTATTTAGCAGACCCCGACCAATACAGGATTTTTAAGACCGATACAGATACTGATAGTTGGTGGTTTCAAAATCTGATATAACAGCCGATATTTTTTCGTTTCTTTCAGACGCACGAAATTTAAGAGTCCTTACTAATGTAATGTGACAATGCAGTTTACAATAAACAGTTGTGGATTACTCGTTTATGCTCTTCCCGACTCTGCTTTGATGGGTGTTTCTCCCATCCCTTCTTTACTTTTTTAATTTTCATTTATCGGCCGTTGTAAATGCAGATACTGATATGTCAGCAGCTAGCTAATATCGGCCAATATATCAGTCGGGCTCTAGCATTTAGTGGCACTCAACAAATTTTTTTTTTTTTTTTTTATGCACTTTGCTTTGGATTTTAGTTTAGATTTAAGATAACTGAAGAGATTTTCAATAGTATTGGAAGCCCAAAGAACATAAACTCATCTCTGTCTGTGCTGATAACACTATGTGAATGTGACAGTTGCTAAAGAATATAAAAGCAGGTTTTCTATTTTAATCGTGCTTTATGTTAGTATGTATACAATCATTTCTACACGTTCTTCTCAAACAAAGTTTCTGCCTGTTCAATCAAGCTTTATCTTTATCTGTGGCCCAGTTTAAGTCATACTGAACAACTTCCTGTTCAGTAACAGAACTTGTGTTGGTGTGAAGAGGGCATCAGTGTAAAAGCCTGGCCTTTTCATGTGAAGTGGACCAAACAAGAGTCTGAAAAAATAGCACTACTGTCTCACATAAGCATGCAAATGATAAAACTGGCATGTTTCCTTATGACAAAAATCCCAAATAATTCACCCCCAGCTTCTGCTTGTTATTTGTTAACTACAGTGCAACTATATCTCTTCAGAATAAGATGAATGCACACTGGGCCCAGCCCTTTTAAAGGTGACGAGTATTAAAGGTAATACCATAATCGTCACTGCATATGTATTGGGTAATGTGTTTTTGTAACATGGAGTAACAAAGGGAATAGAAAATGTCCAACAATAACAGGGAGTGTTTGTCACTGAATAGTAAAATGACAGCATGACACACACCAGAACAGCAGACTTCCATCTGTCTTCTGTCAGGGCTGTTTACAGTCATCAATTTTGTTGAGACTTAAAACAAGATAGTAAGATTTTCTTTTCCTTTTAGGCAGCAACTGGGGCACAGAGCACCTGTACAATCGTGCATGCTGTAACCTCACAGATGCCATGTGTCAGACTAAAGTTCCTCCTGTGTCCTGACTGACCTGCAAGGCACGTTCATTTGTGCAATACTGGATTTAGACAAAAAAATACATAACTTCATACCTAAACTAAATTATATGTCTAAAGTATTTGCCTAAAGTAGATGATGTGATTGCCTGGGAAGGGTTACGAAAATGATGATGCTGACACAGATACTGTCTCATTCTTGTGCCTCTGTCCCTGACACTGTGGACATTTGTTTAAAAAAAAATAGAATTTTAAAAATTCTGATTAAGCCTATTGAAATATAACCTATTGAAATATAGGACCATATGAAAGTGATTATTAAACTTATCATAATGCATTTCTTTAAGACATAGGTTTGTGTGGCCTAGTGTAAGTCAGACCCAAAGACGGTTTTTCTGTGCTATTCTGCGCACCTGCTCGGCTGCAGCATCACCTAGCTAGCTCCGCTGACCAAGACCTACCTGTGGTGGACAGCACTGTGCTCGCGAAAAACAGCGCCGAGGTGAAGTCCCAGTTCCAGTTAACTGAGGCGTTATTGAGAATGGAAACCCCATAATTACTGGCCTCCAGTGCTTTCTTTAGAAACTGCTCCAGCCGCTCCTCGGAGAGACATTCATTTTCCTGGAGGAACTGTTTTTTAATGGCCCTTAGCTCCTGGCGCAGTTGGTCTTCATAAGGCAGCTCGACCGAGGAGAAAACAACCGCACCGAATATGAGATAGAGGAGATAGCCCACCACTAGAGATACAAAATACCACATCGATTTGTGACTCTGTATCAAACGCACACAAGAATTGCTGGCTAAAGACTGAAGCATTTTCAAGAGGTGTATCAGCCCGGTATGATGTTACGTTGCGACCTTAAGCTACGTTTGTATAATGATAAACTAAGGTTATTAATTTAATCGCCTAACGTCTTAAATTAACGGCATAAATCCAATAAATAGGGATGTTTTTAAAGACAAAGCGCAAACGAGGATCCGCGTTCCCCTCACTGAAACCTGCGGTGGGACTTGATGCTTTCAAGTGCAGTCGGAAACCTCGATGTTATACGTATACAAGGAGAGTATTTAGACTACAAACGCATATCCTCCATATGACAGGCCACTCGACTCGGAACGTTGTCATCACTGGCGATCTCTTGGGCAGATTAAAACAAAAGGTCACGCTAAGAGGTCGACTGCTACTCCAACTATATTGATGTTACTTGGTATAGAAAAATCCGAGCATCAACTGTTTGTGAAGGCATCAAATGATGTGGCAGCGACAAAGGGCGCGTGACGTAAGAACTTCCCTTCTCTCTCCTCACAGGTAGTCGAGCTTGTCTTTCGATTTCTAGTAAAAAAAAAAAAGTCGAGAGGCGTCAGAAACCGGAGAAGATGAAGAAACGCCCCCAACAGGCCTACGCAGAATACAAAACGGGCTGAGAGGAAACGAGGCGTGGAGAGGCAAAATTATTATGTCCCAGTTCTGTGACATCCACCATTTACGCCTGTCCTACATACAGAATGATGGCCCCATTGTTGGTCCACTCCTAGCTGCTTGTCAGTCGCATGAACTGAGGTTTGTGCGTTTGGATGACTTGTTGCTTAAAGTATCAAAGTTAAAGCACATGCTTGCAGAATGGGTGTTGTCTGTGTTACATCATTATCTCAGTGGATTATTATTAGTAGAGATGCATTAACACTGAAACGCATTTTGTTAAGGTGAAGCTAAGTCCAAGTTTTCCATATATTTTGGAAGATAGCCCTACTAAAAGGTGTCAAATAGAAGTCAGAAGTCCAATATTTCCCCCTGCAAATATAATTGAGTGAGTATCAGGAAACATACAGTGGAAATACACCCGTAAACTACACAGTTGTACCTAAGTACATAAGAATGTTCTTTGCAGCGATGACAAAAGAAGGAAAAATACTATTCAGCATGTTACCATTGAGTCAGAGGTGTGGCATGGTTTAAAACTATCCATCATGTTGTACATAGAGTAACTTAGCAAACATCTGCTTTTGTTTCTTTTCTTTTTTTTGTTTCTTTCTTCTTTTTCTTACCTGCCCCTCAAAGATATGTTTTACTTTACTCAAAGTGTTTTCCTGTCATGCAACATTTTTTAGATGTTTCTTATTTAAGTTTTTCAAGTGTTTAAAGTTTTAGTAGGGTTATTTGTACCAAACAATACATTGAGACTTGAACTGTGCATATTTGAAATCAGATTATGTAAAATTGTTCATTGTAGCAAACAGCCACTTTGTTTTCAACACCTGAGCAATGGTGGCTAAATGTTGAATTTTATTTCTGTTTACTCTAGAATCGGAGAGATGCTGCATTTTCAGGGTAACTGAGAGTGATGGGAGAGGAAAGACGAGAAATTTATCAATGAAACACTAAACAAAGTAACTAAATTAACGCAAATTCAAATAAGAATGCCTCATATCCGTCTAGTAAAGAGTCAACTAAAATATCTACCAGATATAATTACTTACTGAGAACCATGTACCCAGTAAAAAATGGGTGTTTCTGACCATCACTCTGTTATTCTCACATGAGGATTCAGATTCAGCATCATTAGGAACCTGTTAAATGTTAGTCTGTTTTCATACATGTTCGAGTGTGAGTACACTTTGATGTGCAACACATTTAAAGGCTATCCCAAACAACAACCTCCCATCTAATTTAAGTACAGTGCTTAAAAAATTTAATAGACCACCACCTAATGTAAGGTTTATGGCACAGCTGCCCTAAATTAACAGTATTGGTAATTACAAAAATCATTTTTTAATGTTTCTATAATAGTTATTCCACCAGTATGTGCAAGCTCTTTAATCAAAATGATATTTTTAATGCTAAAAATATAATTATTATTGTTATCCATCAATTTTCAAATTTACTGTTTTACAAGAAAGCAGAAAAAATAGTAAAGCACATTATTATTTCTTGATTAAGATGCCAAATTCCAGTTATTTACTTGGATTCCTGAACAGAAAAATTCGTTTTAGTGGTTGAATGTAACGCTTGATTAATTTCTGACTTCTCAGAGAAGTCCAGTGTGCCGGCTCAAATTTGGGTATAAAAACGTGAATCCAGTTTGAAACTCCTCACTCCTGTTCAAAATGGTAAAACGTCGAGAACTCATTGAAAAGGAAAGAGTCCACATTAAAGCACTTTGTGACGCTGGATGGTCTTTCTCATTTTTATGACAGGTGGTCTAATAAATTTGTCAAGCACTGTACTAGTTCAGATTTTATATGTACAGTAACGCAAGGACTCCCTGCCGTCACCAGGCCATGAAGACTATCAGACCTGGTTGATTTGCCTGTGAATTTATTCTTCAGGGATCTAAAAAAGCAGAAAATATATCTGTCAATTGATTTTTTTGTAACAATTGTAGGAATTAACATAGAGTTCCATATACCAGATAATACTGGCACAGCAGAGGAAATAGTGGGCGACCAAGGAACATGGTTGCAAAAACAGCACTCAGAGAGCACAAATTGAACTGAAGGCACTGAATACCAGCAGGAGGCCTGAAGGTGGCAGACATGAGTCAACAATCAGAATGACTTTCTTCACAGTTTCATACACCCAAAATTGTTGCTGGCATTAGATTCAAATGAAAAAAAAAACAAAACAACATTAGACCTTACTTTTGTAAAAAAATATTTATTTATTTATGTATTTTAATTTTTATGTAAGACATGGATCCCAGAACTTGAATTGTTCCTTTAACTATCTGAACCCCAACAGTTTCTGTATCTTTTTGTTTTCCTGTCACACTTTTGCTCACAGTGGGTTCATTTTTCACAGTAATATTAAGTTTTTAAGCAACCCTAGGGACAGTTTATTAACCAAGTATATATATATATATATATATATATATATATACACACACATACATACATACACACACATACACACGCATATATATACATATACATACATGTGTCTGTGTATATATATGTACATGTGTGTGTATGTGTACAGAAAAGAAGTGTTTTATACAACGAATATAGATAAAGATCTGCATAACAATCCTATACAAAAATGAACACTAGATTTTAGTTGATCAACCAGGAAATTTTTATCAGTGTATGTAACATATTGGTGTGTCTAACATTTCTTATCTGTCTGACTTAATGATTCTGACACCTGCAGGTTTTGGTTTAGGAGATTTATTACCAACATGTTGTAATGTTAACTTTTGTCAATTCAAAGTACTCAGAAAGCAGATTCACTGTGTTTCTGTGTCTCTTTTGTGTCAGCAGTTGACACTGAAATGAGTTCTTACTGAGCTTCCAACTAATAAGCTTGTTGTAACAATGCGGGGGAAAAAAACGTTTAACTTCATCAGATGTTCTATAGATGAACAAATAGAACTCATGCAGACAGTTTGGGTTTGAGATTGCTTGCAATGATTTTTCTTAATTTCATTATCTATTGCTATGCATGTTCTCTTGATAAGGGGTTAACTCATCTTCTTATCTTAAGAAAACAAATGGCTCATTTCTAGAGATAAGATAATTAATCACAAGAAAACAACTTTTGTTTTCATTACATCACAGGATAACTATGGACACCTTGGTCACCATGAAGGTGGTCTAGTTTGTTTGACCAGTTACAGATGAAGTAAACAATCACAGCAGGACACTGAAGTAACAAGAAGATGAGCAGCTCAATCAAGTGGCTGTGCTTCTTTTTTCTTGAATGAGGACTAATCAGAAAAACATTCTCTGCCTGTGTCATGCCCTGACTCAGAAAGCACTTGATTTAGCTTGTGCTTATTCTTATTCATACTTATGAAAATATGGATAATAACAATTTTAACCTCCTGATACCCAAGCTCTTCTTTGGGTTGCATTTTTAATTTCCCCTGGATTAGTTGGACCTGATAAGTATAAAAACTAAGCATCATCTTTGAACAGAAAGTTTTGTTTTATAGTATGTCCTCATATGGGGACAGTATCTTTATTTTAAAGCATAATACAATATAGACACCATTGTTTAATAAAAAAAAAAAAAAAAAAACCTTTTTGTGCAGAATGAAGCATAAGGTGCAGAAAAGTCTAAATGTAATGTCCCCATATGAAGACACAGG
>VUQI01002813.1:0-10147 GCA_015106735.1 Paratilapia polleni | reverse complement strand
GCCTGATTAAGTTGGGTGACTTCGGCTGCTCAGTCAAGTTGAAAAACAACACTCACACCATGCCGGGAGAGGTGAACAGCACTCTGGGAACAGCAGGTAACATATGATATCTGTATGCTATAAATCATACACAATGTGCTTGGTCATTTTTATGAATATTTATATAGCTGATACAAATCTCAATATTTTCTTGACTTGTATTGGATCGAGTATTATACACATTTCATGCTTCATATAATATAATGTTTTCTGCATTTCCTGTGGGACATAAGGCATGCAAAACTAGCATTTCTGTCAAAGTTGCATTCATTATCCATTCTGTAATATTATTGTTATTAATAATAGTAAATCTGTAAATATTTTTCCAGCATACATGGCACCTGAAGTTATCACCAGAGCAAAGGGAGAAGGTCATGGAAGAGCAGCAGACATTTGGAGTTTGGGCTGCGTCCTTATTGAGATGGTGACCGGAAAGGTAACAAGCCAAAGAAAGGGTTTTCCTTTTCACTCGTTAAAGGCTTGAAAAAAAAGTTGCTCATTCGCAGATATTTTTCTATGTTTAAGTAAGCTGATTAAGCAGAAGGGAAATTAGATGTAATTACTTGTGTTAGTGTTAATGTTGAGTTTTTGATGTCCTGTTAAAATCCAGTTTTAAAGATGAAGATTTAGCTGTGAGATGCTGTTTCAGTCTGAGCTGTTACCACATCTGCAAAACCACTCCCAGAGTGAACTGGGCATGGTTACTGTTGCTACTGAAATATCTGTCCAAAAGCTACAAAATGTATTACTTGTTAAGCATGCCCTAACTTTTTTTTTTTCTTTGTACCGCTTCAGGAAACTCACTTATCAAAATTAAAAGCCACAAGGAAATGACTCATGTTCTTACTCTTATCTCCTGCAGAGGCCCTGGCACGAGTACGAGCACAACTTTCAGATCATGTACAAAGTGGGCATGGGCCACAAACCTCCCATCCCTGAGAAGCTGAGCACAGAGGGGAAGGACTTCCTCGGTCACTGTCTGGAGAGTGAACCCAAGCGGCGCTGGACAGCTAGCATGCTGCTGGACCACCCGTTTGTTAAGGTGAGACGCATGCATTTACATCACAAACTCTGAACGTCAGGGTTTCACTGAACATTTCTAAGTTGTGATTAAAGATTTTAAAAACTTTTTAGGGATGGCTATGCCACTTATCCATCAAATTCACATTATATCTGCTACCTCTCATCTGTTTCAGGTCTGCACGGATGAAGAATAAACAAAACCTCCTGTGTGGCTTTAAAGTTTACAAATTAAAGCACTACTGTACATGTTGCTCAAAAACAGAAATAAAGAACTGTGGACGCGGAGAAGCAGGGGGTCACTGCTGAAGGCACATGGATTTAAACTGAGGAAGTAATACAGTATCATTTCAGAGGAGAACTGGAGCTATATAGTATTGATTTGTTGTGTCTTTATCCATGGACAGAGAGAGGATGGGTGGGACTGTACATACTGTAAAAAAAGAATTAGTTTTAATTCCTGTATAAACAATATTGTAAAGTTAAAGTACCTATTGCCACATTTGTTTGTCCTCACTGGTGAAGCGACCTCTGAAAAGGCATTGAGGAATACTTTTTTTTTCTTTTTTTAACAAATGGGGAATGGGCGGGTTGGGGCGGGGCAAAATCTTTAGCACTTTTAAACTATTTACCCAAAGGGGGGGCAGTGAAGTTATCATTCGAGTCTCCCTTTGAGACTGAAAAAGGTGTGTTAGGCCTCACTAAATGTAAGGAGAGGTGACTTTTATGAAATAAACCATCCACATGTAACCACCAAATCTTAACACTTGCCATTTGGCAAGCGTGGGCACTGGGAAGGATTTTCTTCTTTTTTTTTTTAACTGTATTTTTCTTTGCCTTTGCTGAGGAGAAAATGTCAAGTTAGAGCAATGTTCAAGTCTACTGGCTGCCAGTGAAGAGCTGTTCATGTGACTGGGGTGTAGCCAACAGGAGGAGAAACAGGGCCTGCTCTCCCTCCCTGCTGCTGAACGTAAAACATCCTCACGGCCAAACACAGACACTGACACGACTTATGGTCCTCTGCTGCTCTCACAGTGTTTGCCATGTACAGACTATATTAATAAATGAACTGTTTTTTAAAGACGTTGTTTTGTCTGTCATCTTCAAATTTTGCTTTAATAGAAGTATTATAAATTTACCAGACACTTTATGAGGTACACTTTGCTAGTACTGGGTTGCATTATGCTGCAGATTCGTCGGCTGCACATCCACGATGCGAGTCTCCCGTTCCACCACATCCCAAAGGTGGTCTGTTGAGATCTGGTGACTGTGGAGACCATTTGAGTATAGTGAACCTGTAATGTTCGAGAAACCAGTTTGAGATGATTTGAGCTTTGTGACGTGTTGGAAGCAGCCATCAGAAGGTGGGTACACTGTGGTCATAAAGGGATGGACATGGTCAGTACCAACACTCAGGTAGGCTGTGGATTTTAAATGATGCTCAGCTGGTACTAAGGCGTCCCAAGTATGCCAAGAAAATATCTCCCACACCATTACACCACCGTGTGCGATGTTGTTTGCGCCAAATTCTGACCCTACCATGAATATCACAGCAGAAATCGAGACACATCAGACTAGGCAACATTTTTCCAGGCTACTGGTATCCAGTTTTGGCGGGCCAAAACTGCTAATTATTGCCTCAGTTTCCTGCGGCTGGTAGTGGCACCCAGTGTGGTCTTCTGCTGCTGTAGCCCATCTGCTTCAAGGTTCGATATGTTGTGCATTCAGAGATGCTCTTCTGCATACCTTGGTTTTACCGAGCGGTGATTTGAGTTGCCGCTGCTTTCCTTTCTGCTCGAAGCAGTCTGGCTATTCTCCTCTGACCTCTGGCATCAACAAGGCATTTTCACCCAGAGAACCACCGCTCACTGGATATTTTCTCTTTTTTTAGACCATTCTCTGTAAACCCTAGAGATGGTTGTGTGGGAAAATCCCAGCAGATCAGCAGTTTACTGAAATACTCAGACCAGCCTGTCTGGCACCAACAATCATGCCAAGTTCAAAGTCACTTAAATCACCTTTCTTCCTCATTCTGATGCTCCGTTTGAACTTCAGCAGGTCATCTTGAACATATCTACATACCTAAATGCATGGAGTTCTGCCATGTGATTGGCTGATTACATATTTGCGTTTACCAACCAAACAGGTATAACAAAGTGACAAGTGAGTGTATGTTTACATTAACATAACTGATAGTATTATCATCCATATTCAAAGGTCTTGTATTGTCTGATCAACAGTCCAAAATAACCATGACATTTTTCCAGTTACCTCTTCACCTGAATGATGTTTAAACATCACAACTTTCCCCCGATCAGCATGCTCGAAATAGTCATTAACAGCTCCAGGTGGCTAACTAGCATGAGCAGCATGCACACATGGCTAATTAGCACATCATAACATAATGCACAGCTAATATTATTCATCTTATATTTACACACCAGCTGTTTACACCAACACAAAACATGGTCTGTATTGTAATTCATGACAAAGCTTGGCTAACATACCAGTAGTGTCCATGCAGTTAGCAACAGCAACAAAGGGATCCCTGTGTTTCTTAGCCATTGCTTTCAAGTAATCCTCCTGGCTTGTCTGTGCTTACATTCACACACGGAGTTGCTACACTGAACATTTACATAAGTCTTGATGGTCTTTTCATTTCCATTTCCAGAGCTCAACAGTGCTGGAACCAGGTCATGCACAGGGATAGTAATGCAAGCATGGAAAGACCCTAAGCATGCATGCTTGTGTTGTGAATCAGTCTGTATTTAAAAAAAATACACATATGCAAGAAGAAGATAAAAACAGTCTTAATCTTTCAGCTCTGTTTTGAATTATTCTGCTTTCTGAAAACAAAATGCTGAATGATGTTTGGTGATGTACAAAAATGCTTTACTGTTACCAAAATCATCTTGAAATGCCTGCAGTTACTGAGCAGTTGTATTGAAACATTATCTAAATGAACATTAATTTTAGTGTTCACCAGAATATAAAAACCGCATGGGTAAATAAATAAAAATAAGTCTTAAGGTTTTAAAACTCTTTTCCCCCCTGGAAGATATACTTCTGTAACCATCTTTGTTGTTGCTGAATTCACTCTATTCTTTAACTGCCATGCCTCGCTCTTAAAATGCCTCTGCTGTTACCAACACAAGCAATTAAAATTAAATTTCACTGGGAAAAAAGAAGAAAAAAACAACGATTCAAACTGCATATTGTGCATGTGGCTTCAACATATTAATGCATGTGTGTACACGGAACAACAAAGCCTCACATTTTCCTCTGTATTTATACACTCAATGAGAAATCATCTTTTTTTTCCTTTTTCTCCTGAGAACTCAGCTCGTATGGTGACAGGTGGATGTACAGTGCAGTCCGTTTGTGATTATAAACTCCTCTGCAATAGGCTAAAATCAATAAGATATTATTCAGCCCATATGTATAGGACCCATAAATAATGCATTGTCACAGTGAAGATATGTGGATGGCTAAAGCTTGGCAGAGAAAAATCTGCATAACTGACAGCTCGCTGGTTTTCCCTTCACTGCATCAAAACAGTGGGTGCATCTATAAATTAGTCCTGCATGCAGCAGAGTGTCCTCCAAGGTCAAAGCAGACTTGTTTATTTCTATTCATATATTCACGGCCTCTTTTTGAGGCTACACTACACTATCAGCTTGGGAATGTTCCAGTCGAAAAAAGTTTTAATTGACTTCCTATTACTGGCAACTAAGCAGCTTGAGCAATCCCATTTGTAAATAACTTTCCAAACACATGCGGTTACCTTTTTATCCAAGTGGATTGTGTTGACACATCATTTCGCATCATCACGCCTACCATCTGAAGCATATATCTAATTATATTTATTCTAACATTCTAAATTTCCCATTAAGCTGTCATTCCAATTGCTTTGTATTTAGAGCCCACCTAATAAAATTTAGGGTTGTAAGGCAGTGTACCAAACATGTTAATGACTCTAAGGAAAAGAATGATATTCCCCAGTGGCCAATACATTTTATGGTTCATTAAATCTACTTAATGACATGTAAAACATGAGCAACATAATATTCACCATCCCAGAGCAATAACACAACAATAAAGGAGGTTTAAATGAATCTTAAATGATCACTATAGGGAAACTGGTGTGTTAAATTCAGAAATAAGCGGCACAGTGGTGTGGTGTTTAGCACTGTTGTCTCACAGCAAGAAGGTCCTGGGTTCAAGTCCACCAGCCAGCTGAAGCCTTTCTGTGTGGAGTCTGCATGTTCTCCCTGTGCCTGCATGGGTTCTCTCTGGGTACTCCGGCTTCTTCCCACAGTCCAAAGACATGAACGTTAAGCTAATTGGCGATTCTAAATTGGTTGTAGGTGTGCCTGTCTGTCTGTCCTATCCAGGGTATACTCTGCCTTTCACCCTATGACACCTGGGATAGGCTCTAACCCTCTTGCAAAGTAACAAAGCTAACAAAATGTAGTGAGTAGTAGAAGTAAAAGACAATGGTTTGCAAAAACTCCTGGAAAACCATACTATAATATTATATTGTTTTTCTGGAGCTAACAGTAAGTCCAAGCTACCACTAATGCACTCACAGGAGGTGCACAGAACAAGATATCTTGCAATCATAATTTGTTGTTTGGCTTCATTATTGACTATTGTGTAGGTATTGTTTGATAGGCTACCTGAGGTGATAAGATGTAAAAATACAAAAATATCTGAGCCAATGTAGCCAAAACTTGAATAAGTGCCATTAGTTAGCCATTTTGCAGAATGTGAGACTGTTCTTCTCTAAAACAATGCAGAGAAAAACAAACTGCAGGTACCAAGACAAACACAACACACCTGCTTTGCATTTGAAACCTTACAATAATCAGACTGCACAATGAGCTCAATCAACTGTATCCAGAAACTACAAGCAGATAAGTCTTTCTTCTGCCCCTGTTTATTGTTCAGCTAGCTCAGTCGTCTGTGCACGCTGATGCCGAGGTGGCAGCTATTCGTTATCGATGGACCGTTTTCACAGACAATTGGCCAGATTCAGTGAATGGCCAGTGGGGACGAGCGATGTGTGGGATAACCAGTACAGAGAGCAGCTGGGGATCTCCTCCCAGCAGATGCTGCCTGTTGCAGAGGTGTGGGAAGATTTCCAATGCCGAGGTCAGAATGCTATCTATACTCACTCTTGTACTTTTGTCTCACGAGGCTAAAAACACAATGTAAAGTCTTTCAAATGGGATAAGCTTAACTCATTTCAGTACTACAATGATTAGTAATAGAAGAAATGATTCAGTGAATTGCTTTGATGTCATATAATAAAAAATATAAAACAATCAAAAGACAAATGGACAGATTAATTAACAATCATGAACTGCAGCCATACTTCATGCAAGTGGAGATGATAGAAAAAAAGAGGTTTTGTTGTCATAATTAAAATTAAACCCATAATTGGATGAGAACACAATAGCTACATTTGTGTGATGTATCAGCTTTTTCCCGATTTAAATGATTCTTCAGCTGCCAAAGAAACACTAAGCCACCACTGAGGGTTGAAAAAAACAGTCCAAATTATTTCATCCCCAAGACAGCGATTGATATACATGTTTTAACATGTGTTAAAATTAAGTGTAGCATTCAGGCATCCATGAAAAACAGGATTTATAAGTAAGCAAGCTTGTTGACATCTAAAGATTACTTGCCTTGTTCAATCTCCAGTATTTCAAAATAATAACTTGGATCACTCCTATAAGGTTTGACTTTTACAAAGATGAAAAAATGAATAGGTTAAAGAGGGTTACACCGGGAATACAACAGGCGCATCTCTTATATATGTATATGTATATATATATATTTATATGTATCCAGCTCAGTAAAATCATATTGTTAGCATTTGAGAAATGGGGTGTTTAGTCTGCAAAGGGTGTTTTATTTTGAAAATTGACTTTTGTGCAGCTTCATGCCACTTCTGTAAAAATTAGGGAATGGACAGTCACTTCTGGGATGCCTCTGAAACAAGCTTGGGCGAGTTTTAAGTGGTTCCAGCTGGAACACAGTTCGGGGGGTTACCAAAGTTAGGTTTCTTGATATATAAAGATCAACCATCCCCTGGCTGGTTACAGAGCTATTGTTAAGAAGAATTTAAGAAGTTTAAGGGCAAGGGTACATATGGTCTCAATGACAGGACACATTGAGGGTCAGTCACTGACGTACAGCACCTGCCGGTGTCTGATCGACAGAGCTTAGTGCCATCATATGGCAGGAAGAAGACACCGAAAATGTCTAAGATGACACCATCCACAACAAAATCTTAGTAATTAATATGCTGTTACCAAAAAGTCATGACTCAAAGGTTTATCTCCACACTGAAATCTTAGTTGGCCAGACAGTGACTCACATTTTCTGAGTGCCCAAGTTTTAACAGCTCAGATAAAAGATGTGCTACACATCATTAGTGCTAATAAAAAGCTGTAGAGGGGCAGAATGACAACTGAATTGTTTTTTTAGGACTGAAGCCTATTTAGGTAATAACAGCACTGCAGCAAAGGACGAGAGCATCAGCTAATGCAGTAGAGGCTTGGACCCAGAAACAGTACAATCAGAGGGTTAACACGTCATTAATTAACAAGCAGATAGCATAAGAGGACAGAAGAACAGATGTAATGTGAGTGTAGTTCAAAAGCAATAGTTAAATAAATACAGTGATTCATATTTCAAATTTGGTGTCATGGTTAAATTCTGAATTGATGTCATAAGAAAAAGATGTGGATCATCCCCTGGGGAACCAAACTAAATTTCATTGCAGTTAAACCAGATGTAAAAGATTCCACCTCTAAACCAGATGTGGATGGGTAAGTCAACCAGCATCCATGTTCTAAGGTAGGAAAAACATTCAGTGGGCACAGGAGGAAATGAGACTAACAGCATCACTCTGTACTGTAGGGTGAATGTGGTGGGACTGCCGATGATTGCCATTCATTCTCCCTCTCATACTGTGAAAAGTGTGTTTACCCGCCAACTGATGCACAGATTAAAAGCCATTAGCTCTACTTGGCAAAAGTATAAAGGAAAGGTACTTCAAGAGACCTGCATTCATTCACATTTCAATGCACCTGTCAGGCCTCGTCTGAATGCAGTATGATAAAAGTGAAAAGGTAAATAAATTCCAGTTTGCATATTAAAAGATATTGTAATTATACAAGTGTGTGGTGGAAGATTAGACTACATTTCGATGTTAATAAGTGCTGTTCAGTAACATTTAATGTGAGAAGACAAATTGTCAGCAATGTGAAGTAAGTTTTTAAAAGAATCCCCGTGTCCTTGAATTTTCATTTGCGAACTCGTTTGTTTTTGTGCGAGCGTTAACGTGCGTCAGTTCTTTTCGTTTTTCCTAATGACACCATGCGTTAGTTGTATATTGGGCACATATTGGCTGTAAAGGCGCTTTCACAGACTCTCCAGCTGTTCTCACATGTAAATCACATACAGAGCGAGCAGGCTGTGGTGAAAGCAAGTGTTATTACAGTCATGTGCACAAATCAGTGATGCGTCATCACTTGAAATGCTCTGCTAAATATGCATGGATAACAAATAGCATGATCAGAACACAATGAGCATGTCATGATGATATTAGCTGCTAGAAACTGAGTATTCGCCTTTGTGGCTTTTAGCAGCCATCTGCACAAGTTCTTTTGTGAGGCTTCATAGAGCACACTTCCCAGTTCCTGCTGGGTTTTCACATTTTCTCCTCCAATCCTTCTGCTCATCAGTTTTTTAACACAAAATAGTGGGATTCATAATAACTATTCTTCTAAATATCTTTGAACCTACCTATATGCGAGTATAGCTCTCATCTCCATCTTCCACACATCCCATACCCCATTCCCAAACAAGCAACTGATATCACCAACAGAAATGCCAGTCATTTCTTAAACAGCATATATAGCAACTGTAAAATACAGCACAATCTCAATGCTCAACAACCTGTGCAGTAGCTTATGTAACAACATGATGAGGAGGCAAGGACACAATCTTTAGATCTGAGTGTAGACTGAGAACCAGTCAAGGGGGGATAGGAGACACTCGACAGGAGAGATATTACCACAGTAATCTACACTGAGAGGGTGAGCTGTAGAGCAAGCTGACCTTGAAGAGGTTAACCTGCCAATCAAAAGAGTGTTTCTCCTCTCTGACAGGCAGCGAGGCAGAAAAGCAAAGACCCAGATATGTCAGCTGGGCCCAGATGTATAAATGATGTGGAGACACAAAAAGATTGTGCGCCACTTTTCTAACTGAACTTGGTGTGATTTAAAGCACCAGGGGAAGTGCTGCTACTTTTATGTTTTATTATATATATTTACCACTAAACACAGCTGTAGAGCTGATGGATATGTTGTATTAGTTTTTAAAGGTACTTGGACAAAAGTCAGAGCATTGTAGAAATAAAAATTTTCATGACAGCTTAAAGTGAAAAGGTATCAGTTAAGTTAGAAGCCCGACATTGTGACTTGAAAGCACAGGTGGAAGTATTAATGGCTCAGTACCATTTAGTATCAAAGTGCACAAACACAGGAACTTCCCTAAATGGAATGGAGCCATAATCAAAACCTATGCTTGTCATGGTCCCCAGGTCCTCCTGTGCTGTCTACCTCTGTTTTGTGGTCTTTTCTCCACTTTCTCTCTCTCTCCTCTTTGTGTGGGTGTGTGTTAGTGGCCTTCTCGCCCTTGTGTGTCAGGGGAGGGAGTTGCCCTGTGTTCCCGCCTTGTGACTCTGCGCACCTGGGATTAACGAGTGCACCTGTGTCCAATCATCGCTGCTCCGGCCACTATTTAAGATGGCAGTTTGCTCTGGGTCTACGCTGGATCGTTGCACTAGTGATTGTTAGTGAAGCTGGCTCCCTCCGACTTTTGCAGTTTACTCCTTTCCCTGTTGCAAGTAATACCTCTTTGTTTCCTTTGTGCAGAGGACCTGACTACTGGAGAAGCAGAGACTTGGCTACCAAGATAGAGAGAAGAAATTCTCGGAGAAGGACCAATAGAACCCCTGCCTGCCTGAACCTTGGATTGAACTATTCCAGTTATTGTGTGCTCCTTGTAA
>VUQI01002811.1:0-13030 GCA_015106735.1 Paratilapia polleni | reverse complement strand
GTTTTCAGTCTTCACTGTGTGCAGTTAAATAACACAACCGTCACCCTGCAGGCCTGAACAATCAGGAAGCATCAAAAGCTGCAGTTCCTCTAACGTCCACTAGAGGCTCCAGCAGTGAGTCAGTCCCCATAGACTCCCATGTTAAAATGTCCAACTTTACAGCAGAAATAAACATGTTTACAGCCTGATACAAAAACTGGTTGGTCCCTGTAGCTAATTTTCCCCTTCATAACAACTGCACGGGGGAGTGAATGTTTCATAACTCACCTGTTTAAATTGTATAAAAACTTAAAGTTTGCATTATTAGGGGTGTGGCCTCTTTGACTGACAGGTGGATGGCAACACAGGCAGCTGTAGCTGCTAGCTGTCTGCTAGGCTGCAGCGGCCAAAATGCCAACTGCTTCAAAAAGCCAGAAGCCACAGAGGGAAACTAATCTTTTATAGAGTCTACACTCACAAACAAAGATAATCCATGAGAAAGCACATTCCCATCAAAATCTAATCTAAAATCAGGGCAAATATGTGAATTTTTAGGAGATGGGGCTCAGATGTTTGAGAGATCAGCTGTTCCATGCTGCTTTTTAATCAATCAGTATTTAGCCCTGCTGACTGGCAGGTTTTTGGAGCTGCTCAGAGGTGCAGATCCTTAAAATGGACCGCTAGTTCCTGCAGTGGAGAACGGCCTAACTAGAACAGCTGTGAACGCTGCGAGTCGAAATTCACTCCACAGTTCAGGAGCTAAAAGAGCAAAAAGAGCCTTTTCCCTCTTTGTAGATCTAAACGTTGACAGTTCATCTGCAGGGGAAGAGCTCATTACAACTCCTCAAAAGCAGCAGTCAGTCACACTTCCACAGCTACTGCTACACCGATCACTTCAAGATGATCAGGCTGCAGACAGTCGCTGCAGCTGCTGTGCTTATGTCATCACTCACCGATTCTGATGAAGCCGTCCTCGGTCCGATGGTACTTTGGCGTTTTCTCCTTCCCTTCTGTCAAGGCCTCTTTCTCTGCCTGGATATTCTGGAAGCATACAAAAAAACAAGCTGGTCACTTAATTCATCAATTAATTTCACTCTGCGTTTGTATCGTTAGTCTGTTAGAAAGAAAGTATTTAATCCTTCAATTATAAATCTAATCTAATGGTATTCATTCAAGGCTGGTATGTCTTAATTATTGTTCTGACAAGAAATGTCATTTTTATCATGCATGAGTTACACCTGCACTTCTATAAAAACAGCTCCAGCTATATCTTGCTTTTCTATTTAGATTCATAACTTATTTTTTCTGCAGCAGCTGCTTTGGGCTCATTTCTGCTCATTTTACACACTGAATAACTCCTCATATAAATACAACAGAACCACGGTTAATGGGTTAAACTGAAGAAGACACCTGTAACAATAAATTTGATTATTGCTTGAAAATATGTGACGTTGAATCATACACGTTCTGTGAAATTAAAGTGTTTTCACTTTTTTTTTTTTTAACAGTGAGCCTCATTTATCTCCTTAAACTTCACCTTTCCTGCTTCCCACACTTGTCGTCCACGTGTGAGGGAGATTTGAGGAAAATAAAAAGCTTTTAATGTTCACATAGTGAGCTGGCAGAGAGGGGTTTGTGATACTCCTGATTTAACTGGGAAACAACAGCAGCACTTATAGTTTCATTTGTTTTTCTCTCAGAAATGTGTGTGTCTGATGCAACTGTCAGATAAATACAAGGACAACAATAAAGAGATGTCATAATGACAGAATTTACATACAGCAAAGTGCTACATAACAACATCAACAACAGCAACATCACCAGCAATCAAAGCACTGCAAAGTACACATGACACACCTCATATCACCTGGATCTGTTTAACTTATTACCATCAGGAGGTGCAGGGTACTCAGACATTAACTAGAGTATAACTTAAAGTATAACTTGTATTCACCATAGCGAGGGTGTGATACATCACTCAGGATTGCTCGCCCCCTAATATCACAAAGAGTCACTGGTAAAAAGAAAGCATACCCTCTTTAAATTCTCAGACAACCAGGGAAGATGGAGACAGGAAGTGAAGGTACAGGCGACAGACAAGGAGGAGCAACTACACAAGATAGGGAAACATTAGAAATACAAGAGAGGATATTTTTAAAATCAAAATAAACAAAACTTCAGTTTGTTGCCAGACTTTTGTGAAACGATTTCTACTGATTTATTAGTCTCAGTGATAAACGGCCTACAAACAAACTGAGAATTTCTTTTAATTTATCATCTTTTTTCCTATCAGCTCCAGCAGGGTAAAACACACCTGGCAGCAGATTAAGGCCATGCATAAAAACACTTTCACAATCTGAATCCAGGTAAACTCCTGTGACCATGTGGTGCATTTTTGTGCTGCCGTAACTTTACTGCAGGGCTTCGGCTCGACAGGCTGCATATACTGTATAAAATATATTCCTGCAGCAAAGAATACAAAAAGTTAGAACCAAGACAGAATACATGTGTGTGAATGAGAGGGAGACAGGGGTAACAGTGAAGCTGCAAGGAGCAGAGGTAGTGAAGGTGGATGAGTTTAAATACCTGGGGTAATCCATCCAAAGCAATGGACAGCAGACAAGAGAGGTGAAGAAGAGAGTGCAGGCAGGGTGGAGTGGGTGGAGTCGAGTGTCAGGGGTAGGGAAGGTTTATAAGGTGGTAGTGAGAACTGCTATGATGTATGGTTTGGAGACGGTGGCTCTAACAAAAAGACAGGAGACTGAGCTGGAGGTGGCAGAGCTGAAGATGTTCAGACTTTCACTGGGAGAGACCAGAATGGACAGCATTAGAAATGAGGACATCAGAGGGACAGCTGAGACTGAGCGGTTTGGAGACAACGTTAGAGAGGCAAGGCTGAGATGGTTTGTTCATGTGCAGAGGAGGGACAGTGGATATATTGGACGAAGGATGTTGAATATGGAGCTGCAGGCAGGAGGAAAAGAGGAAGACCACAGAGAAGGTTCATGGATGTAGTGAAGGAGGACATGCAGAGGGTTGGTGTGACAGAGGAGGATGCTGGGATAGAGTGAGATGGAGGCAGATGATCCGCTGTGGGAGCAGTTGAAAGAAGAAGAAGAAGAAGACGACTCTTGGTTAAAAAAACAAAAAGCTGATTGTTTGCGGACTCTTTTCATGTGATATAATAATAATACTTGACTGAAGGTTGCTAACTCGATACACAGAAAAACTGAACCCCTCTGATGACTTTACAACATACAGACAGATGAGCTTCATATAAACTAAAACAATTCAGGTCTGTAAAGTAGATTTTGACACCTTTTGTCCCTGAAAGCAGCCGCAGGACGGACAATGACATTTCTAACAAGTTTTGTGGAGCCACGTTTTATGGCGTGAACCTGCAGCTTTTAGGGTCGTCAGCTACCCCTCCTCCCTCCCATCTCCCGGTCAGCGTTTCCGCAGCAACCGGCTCCCTCCTCCGGCTCCTCTCTCCATGTATCTCTGTGCTCAGCTTCCTGTAAGTGCGTGTTGATTTTTCTCCTCTTTTTATCTGTCCCGTTGATCTCTGCAGGAGCTCCTCTTTCTCCCAGCATACCTCTCTCCACCCTGCTGAGGCACTCAGCTTCATTCAGCCTTCGTCTTATAGTCGACCACAGAGGAGAAACCGGCAGTGATCCATCACCCTGCCTCCATTTCCAGAGACCTGAATGAATGAACTGAATCTGTTCTCAGTGATATGAGATGCTCATGTTAGAGTTAGATATGGTCTCCTGCTAGAGATGGAAATTAATCTCTCGGTTAGGGGGTTTCTGGATAAAGGATTATTCTGGTTTATTTCAGCCTGCTGTTTTTTTTTTTTTTTTGGGTCTATAAGAGTCATGTTAATTTTTCACTCTCATCCTCCGTTGTTATTGTTACACAAAGCGATGTATACTGGGGCAAAAAGTAGAAATTTTCCATTCTTTAAACTTTGTTTTATCCAGGAAATAAACATGTTGAGGTTTAGAATCTCTTTTGCAAAAGTGTCCTGGGCCAAGAGAGGCAAGATCTGATTTGGTTTGCTGAGGGCTCTCTATTATGAAGAGGTCTACAAAGGTCGCTCTCGGTGGAGCCTTCGGAGGAGCGCACAGAAATGATCTTTTTAGAGAAAAAGTGCATCTAAAAGTTTTTATATTTCTGCACTTTTAACCAAAACAGCTAGTAAAAAACACATGCACACTTTTAAAAGCTTCCCAGGAAACAACTGTCACATTTTTGGGGTTCTGTTCAGTTACTTCCTGTTTTGTTTTGTAATCTCTGTGTGTCGTGCACTCCTGTCTTTTTAGTTTTCCTTCCTTTGTAAATGTCTGTCCTGCAATCTCGTGCTGGATTTGAATACTCACATCGAATGGCAGAACCTCCACCGACGTGTTGAAGAGTTTGTCTCCTGGATGTTCGATGTTTCCACTCCGAAAGAAATACCTGAGAAAAAGAGACAGAGGCGACATTTCATTAGGAGCAGCCGTGGTTGGAGGTAGGACTCTAATCCGTGGTACATCCTGCAGTCTCTCTGTACCCCCTCTCCTGTTACCCCTCCTATCCTGTGTTACCCACCTCTCAATTCGAACGGGTGTGAAGAATCGTATCCGTATGAAATCCCCCGCCACCGGGGTGAAGGCCCAGAAGAAGTCCTCCCCCAGGTAGGCCTTCTCCAGGGTGAAGTGTTGGTAGGTCTTCAGGCTGGTCGTCACCTCTGCCAGTGGGTTGGCGTGACCCTTATGGAGAGTCTGTTTCCCAAAGTCTTTATCCTAAAAAAAAAGAACACAAGCAAACATCATATGATGCTCTTCTTCAATATGAAGTCATGCTTTACTGGATGTTCCTGCAGCTGCATGTCTGAATCTCTGCACAGCCGACACAAACACCAAGATGACACCGCTGTGCACTGACCAGAAAATAATATGAACCACTGGTATCATCGCCAGCCGTGCTCGCTGTCCTTGATGACTAATCCACTTTCGGTTCAGTGCAGAAACCCTTTGCAGAGCAACAGAAGCATGACGTCATGTTTAGTGTCATTCTGATGCACTTACAGAGACATTATGTCATCTGGACATCATGAAACGGCAGCACTAAGTGACCAGACACCGACCTCTGAACCTTAAATACACATCGTAATGCAAGACTGCTGTAAATAACAAAGGGATGTGACAGGACTGAAACAATACAGACACAAACACAAAGAAAACAGACTCAGTCATTGTGATCTAATTCAATCAAATGCCTTCATCAGATAGCTGTAAAAGTAACATAACCACTGTGCTACCATGTCACCTCATTAAGTAAATTAATAAATGAATTAAATATTTATGAACCTTTTACCACCATCAGATTATTAACTAGAATATTTTCTTAGTAAAAAATAATAAGATTCCATTAATGAAGAAGAATGAACACTCAACATGTCTGTTAGGGCTCGAGTATCCACTGTAAGCCCGTAGTCTTCAAGTCTGAAACGTGAAGCCAATCCTGAGGTTAAACCTGCATTCTCTCTAATGTCCAGCAGGGGGTGCCTCCTCTGGTTGTAAACAGGAGTCTGACTGTATAGATGTCTATGGGAAAATGAGCCTGCTCTGAGTTCAGTAAACACTTTCCTGATGAGTTTACAGTATCAGCTGGTTGTTTGAAGTCTTATTGAATAAAACATGATGTTCATTGAGTAAATTACAGCCCCATTAGAGTCAGAATGGAGGATAAAGCCTGTGTTATGATTGGCAAGTCACTACCATGTGAGAACTCCCTGTGTCAGTGAAAATACAAAGCCCTCAAGGACTTGAGTAACCAAATCATATCACAGTGCCTACGTCCATTGTTATATACAGTCTGTGGTATCTACACGCTTTGTAAAAAGAGTAACCTCAATGTGAGAAGGTTCCATGCTTGTTATAGTTCTAAACTCTTCTATGTTTGGACCAATAACTTTCCCCTCTCTGCAGCTGTCGAACAGGTCAGCATGTTCTGATACACTGGGCCTGGCAGCCGTACCGCCCTCTGTGTTCAACATAACATTACCAAATGCTTCTGTTATATTATGAAGTGACAGAGAAACAGCTGCAGGTCTGATTCCTGTCAGACTCAGTAATGAGTGAAGAGGCAGACAGAGCGACTGCTGCTGGGGTTTGAACTGCTCTTCTGAAAGCACACTTTGTCTTTGTAAATTCTGGTGGATGCTATTGTTAAGTTTTAAAAGGTGGAACGGGTTTGTTGTGCTTCTTTATCATTACCTGCAGGGAAACATCTATGTTCCCGCGGTCCTTCACTCCCTGTTACCACCATAGCCGCTGTAATGTCGCTCATCGTTTTCTAGGTTATGTTAGCATTTGCACAAACACGGTCCAGAGGTCCAGTTCAGGGACTCCAATTAGCTGAGGTGAAGCCTAGCAGACAGCTAGCAGCTACAGCCGCCTGTGTTACCATCCACCTGTCAGTCAAAGAGGCCACGCCCCTAATAATGCAAACTTTAAGCCTTAATACAATTTAAACAGGTGAGTTACAAAAACATTCTCCCCCTGTACAGGTGTTATGAAGGGGGAAATTAGCTCTAGAGACCAAACTTGCTTTTGTATCAGGCTGTAAACATGTTTATTTCTGCTGTAAAGTTGGACATTTTAACATGGGAGACTATGGGGACTGACTCACTGCTGGAGCCTCTAGTGGACATTAGAGGAACTGCATGTTTTGGTTCTTCAAAATCAGCTTCATCTCTGAGCTACAGGGGCTGCTGCTTGATAAAACCTCACTCCCAATAATCCAAAATACCCCTTCAGGATTAAATCAAGATTAAATTAAAACTTATTTTGCCCAATGGCCCCTCAACTGGCCCCTCCAATAGTGACATTAGAGAAACTGCAGCTTTTGGTGTTTCATCGTTGGTTTCATCTTTCACCCCCAGAGGCTGATGCTTGTTAATATACAATAACCCTCCTTCTGTGTTTGGGTCAACCCTAACTCACACCATATTAAACAGTTACAGAATGACCCACAGATGTTGTGTGACCTTGTTTTGTCTTATCGTCCTTTTTATGAAACAAATCCTGGCCTGTGTTCTCTCAGATATAGTGGTGTACAGATGACACATTAACCATAGTTTGCAGTGCATTAAATTTGATATATCAGAAATGTCTTTGCTTTTGTGCATCCAATGATTTCTGAATGTTCTGAGTATTTTTTTTTATCATTTCTTCTTCTTTTTGTTGCTGTTTGTTTCTATGTATTACTTTTCTGTGTAAGCTCTGCCTTTTTGACCCCTCCTGTCACATTTTTTCCATTTCTGTTAATAGGATTTGAGTTATTGTTGTTTGTGTGCAAATAATAGAAAAAGAAAATCAGTTTTGAAGCTTTTTCTTTATGTTTTTTCTGTCCACAATCTGAACATTATGTCAGGTTTTTAAAGAGCTACATGTGATTGATGATGTCTAATATTCTCATTCAAAAAAAAATTAAAATCTTCAGATCTTTTTATTTTCAGATCTTAGAGTGAACCTATTCCGCTTCTCCTCACTTCCTGTCATATGTCTCCTGTTCCAGTGGTGGATGTTCAAAGTTTCAAATAATGAGGTCAGAGGTCAGGCTTCAGACTGCTTTAAATGCTCAGTTTCAGATAGTTTTGTTCTACTCTTCAGTCTGCATGATGTCACAGAGAGAGGATATCCTTCTTAAAGGGGGAGGAGCTAAAACAGCTTGATTCAGACAGAAGGTGAACTGAGGGGCTGCACCAGGTCCAGTGTCAGATGACTAAGGATGATTTTGAGCTGTGAATCATGCAAAGCTACTCTAGCAGAGTTCAAGACTGAAAAAAGTTAAATTATGTTTTTAAACTTCAATTAAAGGAATACTTTGACGTTAAAAGTAATTCAGTTGTTCCAGGTGAGAGTTAGTTAACAGATATTTATAACCAACTACAGAGACCCAAAACACGACTTCTTCAAGTCAAACACACCGTTTATTAAACTGTTTTATAGCTTATTGACAGAAGCAAACAGAGGCCAGGGGTTAACAGAAGAAATTAAATCACTTTCAAGAAAAAGCTGAATTATTTTTGTTATTTTCTCTGCAGTCAAATAAATCCCACTTCCACGTTGATTCATCCTGTCTGACTTTGATTTTAAAACTCTGGGCTGATTTTCTTACTGAAGCGACAGTGAACGTTTGAGGCTGGAGGGTAATAGCAGCGTTAGCCTCCATACATAGACGGCCCCGTGCAGCTAGGTTCAGTGCTTCAATCCTCACAGCGAGGAGGCGCTGGTACGGGACGGCCGGATCGATATCCAATTGATTAGAGCAGATTGCAGCACCAGTCACTGGGGCTAATATCCATCGCTCTTAACACAGTAATCAGAGGCATTAAGCGGAGGCGCTCGGCTCTGAGCTGCTGGCAGGAAGCGAAGCTGCCACCGACTGCAGAGGCTTTCAATCTTCATCTCTCCAGAGACGCTGGACTGAACTTGGACTGAACCTCACCCTGTTTCAAACTCACTAAACTCAACGCTTTCACACTGACAGATGACGAGGGCACCTGGCTCAGAGGAAGAACGGAAAGCTGTAAACCCCTCCAAAAGTTGAGCTTTAAAACAGAAATATAATCTCTAAACTAATCTGATCTGACAGACATCCTGATGAACAGGAAGGCGACAGTGCCCACGCTGCCTCATTAGAGTTCAAATTATAAAAAAACTCTTTATTAAAAACAAGGCCAAAGGGTGTCGCCTGCCCACTTGAAATAGACGAAATATACACTGTTTGTTCATTTGGATCCTCACCAGCTGGCTGTGAGTCTGCCTCAGTTTCACCAAAACAGAAATTCCAACAAATCAAAAGTCATCAATCACAGGTTATCTGCACCACGCTCTTTGTTTTAGCCGCTTTTTAAAGAGTCAGTGCTCACAGCCAGCAGGCGATCTATGTGAACAGTTTTAATAAAGCTGTGTGTCTCTCTCTTGTGAACCTAAAGATTTTTTATTCCATTTTACCTGCTCTTTGTCTTAGAAATTAACTTCATATTGTTTGATTGTTTCTTGTTCTGAATCCATTTTGTTGATTACTGATTTATTTCTGTGGATTCTTCTGTGCTTTTCAAGAGGAATCCTTTATTCTGAAATATAAATTAATTTTTAGTTACATGTAAAGAGCCACAAAATACCAGATACTGCAAAGATTCTCATCCCAAGGTGTCAAAAACTGTAAAAGACAGCAGCAATATTAAAAATGAATGTACAGATTGAATATAGCCCATTACTGTCCTGCTCTTTTTGATGAAAATTTGGATGTAGCTTGTTTTTACTTTAATAAGGTTGTTGTATTTTTTACAACATTTTATATAAGCTGATTTGGGAATAAGATTCTTTACTGTCTCTTTGCATTATGGCTCAGTCACACTAAAGTAAAAATAGGACGGCAACCTCTTTGCCATTAGAGGCACTGAATTTTTCTGCATTCAGCGACCGATTGCAAGTAGTTGCAGCGACCACTTTTGATCACAAGGTGATTGGACAGGTCACCTGGCGGGAGGCAACCTGTCTGCAAACAATCGCAGTCCGACTCAGACTGACTGCAATCACTCTCAGACAGATTGCCAACAGATTGCAGTCGATCTGAGTCAGTCTGTGTGAATGACCGCAACTCATCTGCGACGTGTCTCTTTGCAATAGGGGACTCGACTCAACTGGGTGCCAACTGGTTGCATTCTGGTTATACTCCTATATAAAAGCAAGGTTGCTGATTGCCTATGTCATTTTGCAGTTAAATCACCGCGACTGCGAGATTGTGGCTGGACTCTGAATGTAAGGAGTTAATGTGAATTTTTGTTTAGTGTGAATTTCTGTGTATGTACACAACAGATCTGCGATTTTTGCCAATTTATCACAATTAATCTCCGTATTATCACAAACAGTAATTGTTTGCATGTAATTGCCACCTTGACCCCATTAAATTGCAGACTGATAGCAGGCTGACTCTGTCTTATTACTGTTTTATTGCTGTCTTGATGCAAAGAAGTTGCTTTGAAGATGGCAACTGACTGCGAGTGGTTGCAGACCTGGTCACCGTCTTCAAACAGGAAAACAGAAGGGCAGCGTGGCACAGTCTTAAAATATGGAGGAACCCTGAAAAAACGGGAGTGGAAAAACTGCAAAAATATTTGTAATAAGTTTTTATATTTCAGAATCTGTTTATATTTATGTATATGCTGCTGACAGGTGTTTGCTGTCGTTTTCAGGAACACAGAGGCTCACGGAGCTGCACATTTCCCACCATGATATAAATACAGCTGCACACGGAGAGACGCACACTCATTACCTTCAGTTTCTGAATCTTTCCAGCCAGAGACGAGTGGGTGCCAACATGCTGGAAGAGTGACGGCTTAAACCGAATTCTCAGGTTGGCTTTCTGCCTGTCACAGTGTTTCTGAAAGAGAGAGAGGGTGGAGATACAAACAGGTACAATTACAAACACACAATCCTCCCAAATCTCTGAATACAAAACATCCTCGCAGCTGCTCTGCAGTACGAACGGTGTAATGATGAATAACTTACTATCAGGCTGTGAGCATGACTTATTTCACTGTTAGGAAGGAGAAGGAGGACAGCGTGAGAGTTTGGGCTCTGTATGCTCAGAAAGTATTTGCTGATGCCACTATAAACACTTTTATTTGTATTCTTTAGTTTGTTGGAATAAGTTTAATGAAACTGGTGCCACTGCCAAGGCACAGGCTTCAAAGTTTTGTTAGCAAGGTTATGACAGCCACCAGGCTGAATTTCATAAAACTTGGTGAAGACGTGGAGCTTGGCCAAAGATCTGCATCCATTTGTTTAAATTAGAGACATGAAGGGCACTGGCTTTGGTAGACGACTGCCTTTGTAGTTCCAGAAATTTGCAGCCTGTTCTCATTTCCGGGTCATTTTTTCAAAGCTGTTGGCACATGTAAGCATAAAGTTTCATCTGGCCATGACGGATGATGCACTCGGTTATGGTGAGATCTGTGACTCTCATCATTTTTCTTGTAGGGCGAGGTTATTATAGTTAACTAAGACTAAACTAAAAAGTAAACTAGAAAGACCCTACAATATTAGACACAAAACCCCAACAGTCAGACGACCCCCTATGAGCAAGCATTTGGCAACAGCGGGAAGGAAAAACTCCCTTTTAACAGGAAGAAGCCTCCAGCTGAAGCAGGCTCAGGGAGGGGCAGCCATCGGCCACGATCAATTGGGGGTGTAACTACATAAATTCAGAGCCCATCCAGAACCTCATAGATCTGAAACAGAAATTCCTCCACAAATGGTGACATAGTTGCTGCAGGTCAGCAACTTAACTGCAAAATGACATGGGCGCTCAGCAATCTTGCTTTTACTGTATATAGGAATATAACCAGAATACAACCAGCTGGCACCCAGCTGAATTGAGTCTCCTATTGCAGAGACGTGTCGCAGATGAGCTGCACTCATCGGCGCAGACTGACTCAGACTGCGCAGACTGTATTCATAAATTAGACAGCACCTATTTGCAAACCTTCACCAATCTGCCTCAGAGTGTAACTCCTGAGTCGGACCTTGATTGTTTGGAGACAGGTTGCCTCCCAGCAGGCAACCTGTGCAATCGCCTTGCGACTGAAAGTGGCTGCCCAGAGGTCGAGGGTGTTGCATGCTCAACCTCTGGGCGATCAGCTGGTCATTGCAACTACTTGCAATCGGTTGCCAAATGCGAAAAAAATTTAATGCAATAATAGAGCAGCCACCGATTTTTAGTCACAGGAAGGTTGTCGTCCCATTTTTACTCTAGTGTGACTGAGCCA
The DNA here is from genome assembly GCA_015106735.1 of Paratilapia polleni. NCBI lineage: Eukaryota > Metazoa > Chordata > Actinopteri > Cichliformes > Cichlidae > Paratilapia > Paratilapia polleni. Next base: position 1,224 of record VUQI01002811.1, on the reverse strand, counting down.
TAAGGGAGACATTAAGGTTAGGACAAAATATCAACATGGCTTCATACTGTATCACTTCCTCTTCCAATTAAGGAGACACTGCTTCCAAATACCGAAATACTGATTATGAAAACATGTACATGCTCCAAACAGATTCCTCCAACAATGTGACTTACCAGTCGCTCCTTTATGGCTCCTTGTAGTGGCGGTAAACAGTGAGGGTAAATTAAGCTAAAGTTTCAGTGAAGAAGAAGAGACTCAGAGGGGGGACAATGGCAGAAAGTCATGGATAGCAAATCAGAGCTTTAATTAACTGAATTGTCACGTTTGTCATATACACTTGTTTTATGTAAACAATGCTGCTGCTTGCATTTATTATGCTCAGCTTTAATTCAAATTTGACAGACTATATGGGTAAAAATGGCACCATCTTCTGATGTCCTTATATAATAACAGCCTTTTTAGACCACTACAACAACAAAAAATCCAATCTGAAACCAGGTTGTGCTCCTACTCAAATAATTTCTACATTTCAATTTGGCTCATTATTGAAACTGATAAATGATAATGGACACACACCTACACCATAGTGCAGCAAATTATGTCCATCATTCCTGCTTTTTGCCCTTTGAGGGGTATTTTCTCTTCCTCAGTTACACAGATATCATAACTTAAACCGATACTTTATCCTGCAGAGTTCTGCACGGTTCATCACCATTATTGTGATACCATGTCGAGTTACTCTGTGCTTTCCACTCCAAGTTAATGTACTCGCCTCCTGTATTACGAACTCTTTGTCAATGAAAATTTTCTGATGTTTTCGACTAAATACATAAATTACTGTTATTTCTCATTACATCAATACAACACATTTCCAATCAGCATTAGTATTGCTTCAGAATTTATTTCTCTAAGGACCGCTTTACTCAAAACAGGATTGTTATTTAATCTGCAGTAATTTATATTTGGCAGTATGGCTTTGTTCTGGGATCTCACTGCCCTTCCCTGCAATACACTATATTGCCAAAAGCATTCACTCACCCATCCAAATCATTGAATTCAGGTGTTCCAATCACTTCCATGGCCACAGGTGTATAAGATCCAGCACCTAGGCATGCAGACTGCTTCTACAAACATTTGTGAAAGAATGGGTCGCTCTCAGGAGCTCAGTGAATTCCAGCGTGGTACCGTGATAGGATGCCACCTGTGCAATAAGTCCAGTCGTGAAATTTCCTCGCTACTAAA
>VUQI01002809.1:0-11839 GCA_015106735.1 Paratilapia polleni | reverse complement strand
TGATTGCAAATCAGGGTTATTCCACCAAATACTGATTTCTGAACACTTCCTAAGTTAAAACATTAGTAACGTGTTGTTTAAAAATGAGTATGAACTTGGTTTTTTTTGCATTATTTGAGGTCTGAAAACACTGGAGCTTTTTTGGTATTTTGACCATTTTTCATTTTCTGCAAATAAATGCTGTAAATGAAAATATTTGTATTTGGAATTTGGGAGTTATGTTGTCAGTAGTTTATAGAATAAAACAAAAATGTTCATTTTACTCAAACATATACCTATAAATAGCAAAATCAGAGAAACTGATCATTTTGCAGTGGTCTCTTCATTTTTTCCGGAGCTATGTATATATCCCTCTATCCTTCCTTACATCATTGCGTCCTTTAATTCATCCCTAAATATTTCTGTCCTTCTTCAGCTCCTCCTGTCCTTTCCTACATTCTTCTATCCTTCCCTACATCCTTCTGTCCTTGTCAATATCCTTTCTGTCCTTCTCTATATCCTCCTTTCCTTTCCTTCTTCTGATACTGACAGTTGTTTTGAAATTTTAATATTTTCTTATTCTTGAACTCACCACGAATCTGGAGCCGTTGATGGAGTTCTTCAGCACGACTTTGTCACAGCCGGACAGATTCATCTGTACGCGAGAAGACAGGAATTTCAGAGCTGTTATTTCATTAATATATGAACGCTGGAATCTGTTAAACTGCAATTTCACATGGTCTTCTTTGAAATATTCATTTTCACTTACATACTCAGTTTAAATGGACATAATATCAGTTTCTATGCAGATGACACTATCCTTTTTGCATTTGTTTTGTCATAAACTCAAGCTGTATCAGTGCTACTAAGACATTTAATTCAACTGGACAATTAATTTCAGTCCACCTGGGAATGTGAAACTTTTAAACAAACGTGGAGTAACTGCCACAGAAAACAGAAGATAAGAGCGAGTTTCTAATATCACAACTTCCAACTAAACCCAGGGGTGCAGAACACCATGGGTTTGTTGTACCTCATTTTGGTCATTAACTGCACATTTCTTGGAAGTTTGCACCAGTAAAAAATGTCCTTCTTTTAGTCTCGCTCCAGACATTCAGAACTCAGTAAAAATTCCATCAAAGAAAATCTGAGGCAGTGCCAAAAATGCTGGTACTGCTCCACTGGTCCCACTCCCAGTGTAAGTGGTTACTGAAGTACCATACAGTCTTCTTCACACAAAGATTTCTGCAGCTTTCACCATGTAATGTTGGTTCTCAAACCTTTCAAAATGCACGACGATTCTCAAAAAGTCTTCAGTGTCACAATGGAAAGGAGGCGTAAGAGGTGGTCTAGGGTTAGTGGAAATGCTTGGAGGAAAGGCTCTAGATTGGATACCAGCACTACAATGGTGGAAAAAGGGTATTAACCTCTTTTCCACTGTGTCAATCTCGATGTTGTTGCCAAGGCAGAGGCAACTGTTCTTACTTGGTGCTGTTTTGGAACCAGACCACCGTGGCAGACAGAATCTGTGGGCTGCATCCGCCAATCATTGTGAATTTCTTGTGGTAGCAGCTTTTATAGCCTCTGATATCAGAGGGTCCAACTATGGCTCTGGAAATTTCTTGTTGCCCTGGTAGAGCCAGCTTTTTAGCACTGGAACCATTTTGGTGGACTGGTTCTAAATTGGACAGCAGCACAGGTACAGTATTTGTGGGAAAAAAAATGAGAATCTCAGAAAAGTGAAACCAAACTTGATCTAATTCAGCCCCTCAGTTCAAGCTTTTTAGCTCCTGTCCCTTTAAGGGCCCCTTCCCCTAGATGCTTGGTGAACTTCTAGGGGAGTGGGTGAGGAGTGTGGAGGCATTAAACTAAAGTAAGTAAGTGTAAAGTGAGAGTTCAGAGTTGTCTGAAGTGTGAGGTTTTCGCCCACAGGGATTTCTTCTAAATAAGTTCACCTCATGATTTGAATTTTGGTCATGTTTGTAACAAGTTGCAGTTATTATCTCCCACCTGTTTTTATGTTTGCCTAAGCTAAGCACACAGATCCTGAAACAAAGCAATACTCTTGTCCCCGAGTAACCCCATCGTGCCCCAGATGGAAAATAACCACACTTCCTACAGCTCTGTACTAACATATACATTTCATTTGCTTCCACTGCCTGCTCTGCTGCTTTATACTCTAAAACTGCTGCTAAGTGACCTAAAAAGTAGACATAAACAAATAAACTGTACGATGGTTTCATGGACCAAAAGAGTTGGCTGATAATAAGAAAAATATAAAAACACAGAAAGGGGAAATCCAGCAATTTGTCACATCTCACTCCTCTTCATGCAGCCGCCTTCAGACATGAGCAGCTAACAGCTAACACTGCTGCTATTAGTCAGAGCTTTAAGGCTTTTAAGTCTAACTGACCCACACTCGGCTATTTTTAGCCTTCTTCTCACATATTTTTCTCCAAACACTTCTTTTTGCAGTTAAGCCTGCTGTTTCTTAAAATCATTACGTCACAGCTTTTGAACTTCTGCAGAAATATTTCACCATCTGTCCTGATCACCAGGAAAGCTGTATATAATCTCACTGAACTGTGGTCAGAAGGGGAGAGAAATATTACTGTGTCTACAGGTAAAGGAAAGGTCAAAGGTGCAGGTCTGAAAGAAGCATCAACCTCTAGGCTGAAACTGAAGCACCAACAGCTGCAGTTCCTCTAACGTCCACCAGAGGCTCCAGCAGTGAGTCAGTCCCCATAGACTCCCATGTTAAAATGTCCAACTTTACAACAGAAATAAACGTGACACAGGCAGCTGTAGCTGCTAGCTGTCTGCTAGGCTTCACCTCAGCTAATTGGAGTCCCTGAACTGGACCTCTGGACCGTGTTTGTGCTGTTGGAGCCTTTTGGAGCATTTTTAATGCAATTATCTGACCAATAATATGGCTGCTGTGCGGTTAATTGGACTAACAGACCGTCCAAGAAGTCTGAGCTCCAGGTTTGGTGCTCAGTGAAATTCTAGGATTTGATTGGATGTTACTGAGCACTGATTAGCAGGTATCTGTGTCTGTGTGATGCTCCCATACAGTCTGTGCTAACTCCACCCTTTTCCTCCAAATATGGTCACTTCTGGAAACAGAAATCCAACATGGTGATGCCAAAATGCTAACACTGAGGCCTTAAAAGCCAACAGGTGATGTCACATTGGTTATGTCAATATTTCATATAGAGTCCACGATGTGAATGATCAAATATCAAACGTTAAAGCAGGACCTGCAAAAAGGCCCCATCTGGAGGGATTGAACTGAGCTGCTGTTTTCAGTGATCTAGCTGCTCCTCCTGGCAGTTAAACCCAGTCTGCAGCCTCCTCCTTTTTCCATATTTCTACACCCTTTAAAGCCTGTAAGATCAGCTCTGGGCAGGTACTGCAGCTCACCTGAGCCTCTCTGTGTTTAGCCTGCATTCAGCCTCTCTGTCACCATTAATCGGAGCTGAATAAGCATTTCCTGTTTGGTTGTAGGGACAAACCACAGATTTCTGACTTCTGAGCTGGTCTTTGTGTGCACTAACTTTCTGTTTTGATTTGTTTGAATAAAGTTTACGCCTCTCTCTGAATGCGAATTAGACGACCTTGAAACTCGGGAATGTTTGATCCTGCCAGGACTCTCCTCGGAGGTTTGGGAAGCTGAAAATGAAGATAGACATGAGGACAGACAGAAGGTCAGAGAGAGTATGGACGGAGACCTCACCATTTTCAGGTAGTCTGCCAGCTTCTGTGGGCTCCACCCCATCACCTCCGACCTGGACGGCCCCGAACTCATCCTGCGTCCTCGACTTTCAAAGGCACGATGTCCGTCCGGCTGATGTCAAACCCAACTCTTCTTTGCTCTAACAAGAGGAAACCAACATCTGAGTGAAGGACAATGAGCAGGAGAGGATTTTTCAAACTCTCTTGTCGACCTCAGAGGAAGTTTTAGGGTTTTTAGTTTCCGTGCTGTTGTTCTCCTTCAGCCCGCCGTCCACCGTTTGACAGACGGGCCTCGCTGCTGCTTCCTGTGAAAAGTCAAACCAAACTTCTCATAAAGTCTCACAGAAAACTGCAGAACTGCCAACTGTCTTCAGCTTTTACTTCCCCAAACCAACTCAGCCCGTTCTAACTGTGCGAGCGTCTGTCCAACAGAGACAGCGAAGCTCAGGCAGACATATCACCCGAACCCAAAATGGCTTCCTCCTCTCGCTCTGTCTCTCCTCCACTCCTTCAGTCTCTCTATTTATGTGTCTCTCTTTCCTCCCTCTCTCTCAGAGGAAGTGACTGTGAAGTGGGGGGTGGATGAAGGCAGCATCGTCCTCCTCCCCCCGTCTGACCACAGAGCGGAACAGCGGCTGCAGCTGCACCCACTCGCTGCAGCTCTGCAGAGCGATGCTGTCGAAACGCCAAACAGAGGAACAAACAGACTCTGGATCAGTCTGAGCGAAAGGCCCGGCTCTGCTGCGGCGTTCAGACCTGAACCCGGGTCGGTCTGATGGAGGCGCCTCCATCAGCAGGTTCACAGCGGGGCAAGAAGGTAACGCAAGCACTGAAGGCCAGGTCTGAGTTACTACCCAGCATTCATCTGTTCAGTAAAAGAACCTTTAACCAAGTTTCTACACCTCTTCCATGTATTACAATTCCTGCAGCATCCATTCCAGCGGTCAGCACGCTGATCACCTGATCCCTGCTTGCCCGTAGCGGTCGTGGCATTAGGGTTAAGGTTAGGGTCTTGTATCGGACTAGCGATTGCACCATGAGGACACGGCAACTTGGCCTTTCAAGATTACTCACGTGAAATGAGCTACTAATCCCTTTTTCATTACTCCAGATTGTTTTTCTGCATTTATTTGTATGTGTGAAAGATCTTCTTCGAAGGAGGAGCCACTGTGATGTCCCGCCTTGGCGTCCTCTTATCTTTGCACTGATTATGTGTTTTCACAGCAGAACATCAGGACCTCCACCCAGCTGGAGCTTACTTCAACCATATATTTAAAATGAATCTACAGATGATAAATATGTGTTGTTACCGAGGGGTGGTGAGCAATTTAAAATTCCACATGAATCCATTTTCCTACAGCACGTGAAAGCAGCATTGTGTTTATCTTTGACAAAGAAAATATTAATATTAGTTCAAGTTGTCATGTTTGTCTTTGTGCAATAGTTTGATGTGTTCAAATTACTCAAACGCGCACTTGTACCCAAAGTTACACACAAATCACACAAATCATTGTTTTCGAACGGCTTTTTTAATTTAGACATACCGTAATGAACATTTTGGCACTAATTTCTCTCCATACAAACACAGAATGTAGAAAACTGTCAACTCGTGTCTGCGCCAACTTCAGAGATAATGATCTCCTCTGAAGTGGAAGTCACACTGAACTGTGATGATCAGAGTTTGACTTTATGGATGGTTTCATCTTTTTTTTCTCAGCTGCTTCACACTTATTTTAGCTCATCACAGGAAAGCCCCTCATCTGCTTCCTTCTCCTCTGCTACCAAACATCGGCTGGTTCCCGGTGACTCACAAACATACAGCCTGATGGGAGAGGTGCTTTATGGGAGAGCAGACATGTAAAAGAGGCGGTCGCAGCTAACGGTAACAGCTCACTGCAGCGTGAAAAGGCAAATTTAAAAAACACGCAGCGTAGGAAATAAACTCACATTTATTTCATTAAACCTGAATTTAATTAGAGAAGGAGAGGAAGGAGTCCTGTCTCTTTAAGAACCCCCTCCTCCCTAAATGCCCGCTGTCTTCTGATTGGACGACTTCTGGAAGCAACAATATCAAAGCCATCCACAGGAGGAATAAAGTTTTTCAAAATTACTTTGTAAAAAATTGACGTGACATGAAATCAAAACCAAGTATAGAATATGATTAGTTGCTGTAGTTGCAGTGGTTTAGTTGCAGGTGTTGCTGTTGATATAATGGCTGTAGTTACTGTGGTTGGTGTTGTTGTTTTTTCAATTGCAGGTGATGCTGTACATGTAGAGATCAGTATAGTTTCTCTGAATGCAGTTTTGGATTCAGTTGCAGAAGTTGCTGTAACAGTTGCTGTATTTGCTGTCTACTTGCAGCTGTTGCTGTATCTGGAGGTTATTGTTACCTTCCTGTGTTGCTGTAGCTGCTGTGTTAAGTTGCAGGTGTTGCTCTGTCACTGTCACCTTCCCATGATGCTGTAGTTGCCATATTTAGTTGCAGCTGTGGCTGTGTTTAGTTGCAGCTGTGGCTCAGGTTGCTGCCACCTTGCTGTATCACTCTCTGAGGGTTTAAGTCATTTTGAACGAGTTTAATTGTTTAAGTCAACAATTTTCGTTATCAGCGTGCTGATTTCTTCTCTAAGTTGCACAACAGTCTGTTGACTTCATGTTAGTCGATAACATCTCATCTCCAGACAGTGCGTGCTTTAAGTCAGTCGTTTGTGGAGCCGCTGAGCGTGACATGGCGGCCTGCAGCGAGGGCAAACCAGCTGCTGCAGCTGCTGTTGGTTCTGGTCATTAATCAGCAGAGCTTAGAGGAAACAAAGCACACTTCCTGTTCTACTTCCTGTTGCTCAAACTCAGTTTCAACTGAGGTGCCAAAAACGGAAAAAACTGAACACATCAGTCACAACCAAAAAACCCACAAGGTCCAGAAAACCAGCTCAGAAGAACACTGTTAATACTAATGACTGATCAGTTATTGAAGAATAACCAAACATGAGATCATCATTAGTCACAGCAGGTCATTAAAACTAAAAATTCAGCATTGTGATCAAAAGTGTGTGGACAAGCCTCAGAGGTCTTTGTGTATAAACCACAAACTGTACATAAAAAGATGGATGTAGCCACCATGATGTCACCTCCTGAGTTCTGCATTTTGCTGCCACCATGTTTGTTTTTTTGTTGCCAGAAGTGACCATATTTAGATGAGAGTGGAGTGCTACATTATCAGCTAATGTTAGCTAGCAGTTAGCTAGCAGCTAGCACACAGTATGGGAGCAGCACACAGACACAGAGAGCTGCTAATCAGCGCTCAGTAACATCCAAATAAAGTCCTGTAAAGTTGGACATTTTAACATGGGAGTCTGTGGGGACTGAGTCACTGCTGGAGCCTCTGGTGGACGTTAGAGGAACTGCAGCTGTTGGTGCTTCAGGGTTGATGCTTGGTATAAATTTATTGGTTTCCTGCTGTTAACATTTTTAGTATCTGAGACTCTTCAGGTGATCGAACCACACCGAGTTCTCTCTTTCTAATGTGTCTAACAGGACCTTTGGATCCTTTGATCCAATTCATTCATCAGTCTGTGTTCACACTGGACTTCACTGCTGTTTGTTTAAATGAGACGCAGTGAGGACATCTTTCCTGGACAGAGCAAACTGAACATTCATCTGCTGCAGGAACTCTTTTACTTTAAAAATGCAGACAGATTTTCGTGGTCGTCCTAACAGTCTGCACAGTGCGGTATCAGGACTGAGTGTCTGTCCAGAACAAACTGCAGCGTTTCTGTTTCATTTCTGCTGAAATTAATTTTCACCACTCTCGCTGACTCATTCTCTAATTCTAGTTTTGATGACATGGAAGTAAAAAAATGTGAGTTTCTGCTGCAGTTTGTCTCACGTGGGTCGTGTTGGCCTCACAGCTGTGGAGCTGAAGCTTCTTATCTCTGTTCTTCAGTCAGCTGAAGGCATTAAAGGCTCATTCTGCTCTATTTTAACCTGCTGTGTTTGTCAGAAGTGTGTCCGTCGTGTCTCTGCGGGTCACCCTGACTTTGCACTCACTCCTCTGCTGTAGAGATTCTCACAGAGCAGTGCATCATCAGACCTGCAGGATGCTGCTGAAAAGCTGCTGATGGCCCAACAGAAGACGGCTGCAGGGCTGTGTGGCGCCTTCTAGTGCGTCGGCCCTGTAACTGCACCTTAAACAAACGAGTGATCGCACAGAGATGTGAAAAACGAACTTAACATCCGACACAAAATGTGCACACCTGAGTGAGCGACAGGTACGTGGGAGTCGTATAAACTCACTCAATAATTCTTATATTCTATTCATTACCTTTAATTTTCTATTTGTTTTCGCAGATAAAGATCCGATAATTCTATTAAATGTGGTCAACAGTGTAAGATTTTATTATTATGGAACTTTTGCTTTAAAACAGAGTGATTTTTGCTCTGATTTTGAAAAGTTTGAACTTATTTAACATTAATACTGTCACATGGATGATGCTGTTAATTCTATTGGCTGATTACTGATACATGAAAGCTGTAGATGAATCTGCCCAGCTGGATGTAAACCAATTAAATCAGTTTTTACAGTAGTAATGGGGTCAGCTCTGCTGTGCACAGATATTTTCTTCGATAGAGAAGCTGCCAGCTGACTGTCATCAGGGGTCCTTTAAAATAAAATAAAATAAAATAAATAAAAATAAAGTGTGATAAATGAAATGAAATACAAAACAGCTGATTTAAATGTATTTAAATCATGTTAATGTGAAAAAAAGCAGAATGATCCTTTAAGTTTAAACTAAACAGCCCTGCGGTGCGTTCACTGACACAAACAACAGTCAGAATTTTTTTTTAAAAAACCTGTTTATTACAACCTGAATTTCCCAGCATGCCTTGTGCCGCTACACACGGAGATCAATTCTGTCTGCGGCTGTTTGAGCTTTGCTTTGAATAAAGTTTTTTTGTTTTGTTTTCATGTGTTTGAATCAAAACTTGATGTGAAGAAGCTCAAACAGACGCCTGAGATTTTATCTGTGTGACCCTGAATGCATCCTCAGTGGTTCCTGATCTTTAAAAAAAAAAAAAAAAAATCTGCAGTTATTTTTGCTCCTCTGACTCTGATTACTGCTCACAGCTACTTCCTATCTGACCTTTGACCTGCTGCATTTACTGCTCGCAGGGTTTTTAATAAACACTTGATAAACAGGAAGCAGTTACCAAAGTAAGAGTCTGGCCGTGGTAACAAAATAAGAGTCTGATCCAAGACGAGGAGAGATGCCGCTCCTCCTGCGTCTGAAGCTCCACCTGACGTGGGTGGAGGGGGCGGAGCAGAAAGCAGCTTCCTGTCTCGGGCCGGTCGAGTCTCAGTGACTCTTCTTGGACGAGCCAAAGCCAGAGAATCCCATCACCGCCGCCATCTCGTCGTCCTCCTCGAAGTCCACATCCTCCTCGGCCCGCCGCTTCCTCTCCTTCTGCTTCTCCTTCTTGTAGGCCTTCGCCTTCTCCTCCTGAGGAAATGCAGCACAACTTTATTCGTATCACATCAGTAAAACAAAACAAGTCTCACCAGCAGGGGGCGCCGCCTCCTCACCTCCTCCCTCAGCTCCTTCATGCGCTCCTCGAAGTCGTACTCCTTCTGCTTCTCCTCCAGCTTCTTCTTGTTCACCTCGAATCTCTTCTTCACCTGATCCAGAGATGAGCGCTCCACCCGCATCGACATGCCCAGGTTCCTCTGATCTACACAGGTGAACACACACACACCGACAGGTGAACACACACAGTGTTCACAAAGTCCTCAAACTCTGAGGATCATTTATGTACACACTGACTATCAAAATAAAAGCCTCCACGCTGACTGGATTTTTTTGGTGTCTTTAGCTGTAAACTCACGTTTTTTGCCATTGATGTGATCCAGGAAGTTGATGGAGTCTTTGACCACGCAGTCGCACACGTTACAGTAATACCTGAAACACCAGAAGAAGAAGAAAAGGGTCACCTGTGAAGTAAACTGAACCCTACCTGAAGCCGGATTCACACGGATTCGGTGTGGGGATGCCATCAGATGCAGCCAGCATGGCTCCAGGTCAAAGTATGCATCAAGTCCAGTACGCTCAAAATGCCTGGATGTGTTGTTGCTCCGCCCACTTTATTGAGGATGATGCGACGATGCACCCGAACTGTGAGTAAAGTCTTAAAACACGTTTCTGTGTCATAAAATACACTTCAAAGACGGCGTGGTCCCATCTGGCTAACAGCCAGCACGCCTCGCAGGCTATCAGCTGATCGGGCGGTCGGGGCTGATGATACCGCAGAGAACGACCTGCTCCCTGACCTGCTGACCCCCACCTTTGGTTATACCGAGCAGGTAACCTCTGGCTCAGTCGGCTCGTTTTGTTCGTTACACTGTTTGTTTATCGGGGTCATTACGAGTCCGCCGCTCAAACCTTTGCTCTCCGTCACGCTGTGTTTTAGTCCGTAAAGCGCCCTGAGGTGACATCATGTGTCAGCAAAAATAACTCCAATGGTTGGAGTGAACAGATCTGACGGACAGATTCTGACTCAGGTGCTAAATTTAAATTAGACCACGGAGTCACTCTGATTCGTTTTCTGTCTGAAAAACTGAATTCTTTTTGTGTTGATGACCTGAACGCTGCTGAGGCGTCATGTGATGCGTCAAAGAGGAACCTGGTCCTACCCGCCCATCTCAGCCTGCGGCGTGGTCTTGGTGATGACGATGGTCTTCCCTAGTTTGGACTCCAGATCCACTTTGTAGTCTCGGTGTCGCAGCAGGTCCCGCTTGACCGGCGGTGCCGTTTTCCCTGAGAGAGCCAACGGGTGACGGGTTAATACAGGAAGTGAATGTGAAGCTTCACACTGAGTCTGCTCAGAAGACAGAGTTTATTTTGAACTGTGAACAAAGAAAAGTTCTCACCATCTCGCCGCTCGCGCTCTCTCTCCTCTGCCAGACGTTTCTGGGCGAGGTGTTCGTACTCGTCTTTGTCCCATTTCCGACGGAAGTCGTTCTTACTGGACTGGAAGAGAAGACGGAGACGCTGCCGTTAAAACACAAACTTCCCGTCAGACCTGACAGCAGCCGCCGAGGCTGACCACACAGCGAATCACAATCAATACAGAAATGTTGGTTAATGTGTCTGAAGGTAAATGATCATGACTCACACGTCATGTTATGAGTTTTTTTAACCAAACCAACTGAATTTTATTTATTCTGATTTCAGATTCGTTTTAACCTTATTTGTTTTGTCACACTGAATTTCTCTGCTTCTTTAACCTGTTTGTTTTATGATGTCTTTAACATAATTTAACTGCTGTAACAGAAATTTTTCAACTTTTGGGATAAACAAAGTTTCTTCTTCTTCTTCCAGCTGCTCCCTTTAGGGGTCTCCACAGTAGATCATCTGCCTCCATCTCACCCTATCCCAGCATCCTCCTCTGTATGTCCTCCTTCACTACATCCATGAACCTCCTCTGAGGTCTTCCTCTTTTCCTCCTGCCTGGCAGCTCCATCTTCAGCATCATTTGTCCAATATATCCACTGTCCCTCCCCATCTCAGCCTTGTCTCTCTAACTTTGTCTCCAACCTGAGCTGTCCCTCTGATGTCCTCATTTCTAATCCTGTCCATTCTGGTCACTCCCAGTGAAAGTCTGAGCATCTTCAGCTCTGCCACCTCCAGCTCGGCCTCCTGTCTTTTTGTTAGAGCCACCGTCTCCAAACCAAACATCATAGCAGGTCTCACTACCACCTTGTAAACCTTCCCTTTCACTCTTGCTGCTCCTTCTGTCTCACATCACCCCTGACACTCGTCTCCATCCACTCCACCCTGCCTGCACTCTCTGCTTCACCTCTCTGTGCACTGTCTGTTGCTTTGGAACGTAAATAAAGAGAAGATTTAATACGTGTAGAGAAAAACAAAGCAATTTATGTCACATTTTATAAATGAATGAATGTATATATTTATTTTTGACATTATATTTGGTGCATTTATTGCGATCATTGATTAATTTTTTAATTTATTTTTGATTTTGGGAGATTTGGTGATCGATTAAATACAGGCCGGGGTTGTGGCAGTGAGGGTCCTCACAGGTATGGATATGTGTGTGTTACCTTCATGGTGGGGGG
>VUQI01002804.1:0-10191 GCA_015106735.1 Paratilapia polleni | reverse complement strand
GACCTTGTCATGGCCAGCCCAATCTCCAGACCTGAACCCCATTGAAAACCTCTGGAATGTGATCAAGAGGAAGATGGATGGTCACAAGCCATCAAACAAAGTTGAGCTGCTTGAATTCTTGCACCAGGAATGGCATAAAGTCACCCAACAGCAATGTGAAAGACTGGTGGAGAGCATGCCAAGACGCATGAAAGCTGTGACTGCAAATCAGTGTTATTCCACCAAATATTGATTTCTGAACACTTCCTAAGTTAAAACATTTGTAATGTGTTATTTAAAAATGAATATGAACTTGTTTGTTTTTTTTGCATTATTTGAGGTCTGAAAACACTGGACCTTTTTTGGTATTTTAACCATTTTTCATTTTCTGCAAATAAATGCTCTAAATGAAAATATTTGTATTTGGAATTTGGGAGTTATGTTGTCAGTAGTTTATAGAACAAAACAAAAATGTTCATTTTACTCAAACATATACCTATAAATAGCAAAATCAGAGAAACTGATAATTTTAGAGTGGTCTCTTAATTTTTTCCGGAGCTGTATTTTGCAAAGCTGTTTTTCTTAACCACGGAAATAATTCTGTCATCATGCAATTTAGTTGTTTCTGTGGTCTTTCAGGCCTTTTGGTGTTGCTGAGCTGCCCGGTGTATTCCTTCTTGTTAAGAATGTACCAGATTGTCGGTTTGGCCACTCCTAAAGTTTTAGCTATCTCTCTGATAGGTTTATTTTGTTTTTTCAGCCTAATGTTGGCCTCCTTCACTTGCATCGACATCTCTTTAGACCTCATATTGAGAGTTCTGAAAGCTAGAAAATGCAAGTTCAACACTTGGAATCAACTCCAGATGTTTTATCTGCTTAATTTGTTATAGAATAACAAGGGAACAGGCCTCACCTGGCCATGAAACTATCTGTCAATTATCCAGTTACTTTTAAGCCTCTGAAAATGGGGGACTATGAATAAAAATGGCTGTAATTCCTAAACTGTTGATGCAATACTTTTGATAAACCCTTTGAATTAAAGATGAAATTCTGCACTTCAGTCACATCTTGATTGCTTGATTTAAAATCCACTATGTTGGTGTACAGAGGCAAAATTACAAAGATTGTGTAATTTTTCAAATACTTATTGACCTAACTGTATTCTTGCTCATACTTTTTCTTTTCAAACATAGAGTGAAAATAACAGAATGACCTGCACTTTGAATTAATCGTTTCTCAGAAGATGTTTTCAATGGCCAGGAAGTTCTCAAAGGAGTGCTATGGTCAAGGTCTGTATTACGTTTCATTTAAATGCATTAGCATCTTTCTCCCCCCAAACATTCAACAGAGAGATAGCTAATGTCCAGATACTTATGGACCTAACTGTATGTTCTGCACATGCATTCCTGTGCATGTACAGCACAGTAAATTCAGATTCTCGTTAATGAATAATCATGTTTTCAGATTTTGTTTTGTACAGCAAGTGGGTGATGTGTCAAATGCAATTAAGCAAAACAGCAAACATAAATGACTCACATCTACATAATAAGTCTGAGAAGAGTAATATTCAGCTAACAAAGACAAATGTGATGCAATACACTATATCAAAGCCTTGAATAAAGATTGAGTGAAATCACCAGGGGCTTGTGTAATCTTATTCATTTGGCTCCTCATTTCCAGCAATCTACATTTACTCTTACTGCATGTGGAGGAAACATGACAGAAACTGATCATTTCTTAGAAAGATCACAGCAATTATCTTCACAATACCACAAAATAAAGTTACTGTGCATGGTGTAATAACTATTATATAATAAAATCCAAAGTACACATGGTGTGTATCTGCAGTCCTCATTCTGATCCACTGTGTCTAAAATCAAACTGCAAAAAGCCTTGACAGTCTTCTCATAACCTGTTCACAGTTTAAAGAAAACAGGCTTTTAAGAAAGTAGTTATTCATCACTGACATAATGCTTATTACTTCCTGCTGGACTACACCTCTTGAAATGGTGCTAAATTTGTATTCGTTTAACATGGTATGGAACAGTTAAAGCAACCCTGTTCCATACCATGTTAAAAACAGCAGCAGGCATGTTATTGCATATTAGTAAAAGCAGATGGTAGTTTGCAACCATGGCAAACAGAGGTGTTGAGAGACACCTAATCACATTAGAAGTCAAATCTGATTAATTCAGGAAATAAAACCAGGTAAATCCAGCAGATTCATTAGATATTCTCTGCTCTACATGCATGTTGTCTAACCCTGACCACAATCTTTCTTTCACCTTAAAAACCATAACTAAAAGTACTGCTATGCACACGCAACTGTGGATAGCATGAATCTGAAATCTCTATGGCATTCAAGGTACTAACAGTGAATCACAATTTCTTCAATTTTAATGCAGCACGGGATCCTTGTTGCATGTCATCCCTATCTCTTTCTCCCCTAATTTTCTTATTTCTCTAGCGCTGACTCTAATAAAAGCATTCAAAAGTCCCCAAATACTTGAAAAATAAGAAACGAACACAAAAAGTTTCCATTCAAATTGTCCAGTAATGAATCAGCATTCCTGTCTGATTATAGCGATATTTTTGGTGGATTATACATTCCAATAATCTCTCTTGTAATGGAATGATGATTGAATCTTATAGAAAGATCTCAAAAAAATCTAAGTTGAATTTACGTTTTGTATTCTTAAACCAACCAATAAATATGATGTACTCACAGTGATATTTAGAGGTCTGGGCAATGAGGTCGACCTATAAGACATTCTAGGAAACTGCTCTGGCCAGCTGAAGACAGGGCAGGGGTTGCTTCGTCCACTGGCAGCCAGATGAGGATAAGGTGGCTCATAACCGGTAAGTACCACTTTCTTCTCCTTCTCCCTCCCTCTTTCTGTCCATTTGTCTTTTTCCCAGCAGGGTTTGTCTCTCCCTCTGTACTTTTCCTTCCCTTTCTCACCTCCTCTGTCTCTCTCCCAGGGGCTCTCTTTTCTCTTCTCCCTCTCCTTCTCTTTTTCCATCCCCAAGCCTCCATTTCTTTCCCATAGAGTCCTGTTTCCCCTCTCCTTCCGTCTCCCTATACCTTCTTCAAGCACTTTCTCATTTCTCTCTTTCCCAAGGGTGCCATTAGCTACCAATTCATCGAGTCGCCTCACTCTGTCAATGTCTGTCTCCAGATAATGTCTCCCAGTAGAGGGTTGCGCTTGGATCTTTGTACATAGCTCTAGGTTGTGCTCTGAGTATGAGTGACTCTCCCTTTTTACTTTCCTTAGAACTTCTGTTGGCTCCAAGATCCTGCAGCTAGGTAATGTCTTGCTCCACTGGTGGATGGGACTTGTGATATCATTGGAGTCACACTCCTTTATGGTCTGAAGGTTCGAGCTGGTTGGACTATACCACAAGTTTGTTGTTGATGTCGATGGTGGCGGTGGATTTGTTGAATGCAGTGGTGTGTGAGAAGGAGTTGATGGTGGAGGTGGTGGAGGACTTGGGTTGCAATGTCGTAGAATGGACGGTGGCTGAAGAGGACCACCATTGGATTTCAAGACCCTGCAAGTCACTTCATTTAGAAACTGTGAAAACTTGCGCCTATCCTCTGATTTCTCGTCACACTGATGGGAAAAGACTGAATAAGCATTTTTGCAAGATGATGATATACTCTGAGCTCCCATATCTTTCCTTTGCACTGTGCAAGTCTTCTCACGATCACAGTCTCTTTTGCTTTCAGGTTTAGCAGGAGGACGTGAAATGATAAGATTTTGGTAAATGATTTCATCCTCACCCTTAGCAGCAGAGGATGCCTGGTCAGTGGTGCAACACTGTCCATTGCTGTCTTGCTTAATAGGAGTCCGTAACAGGCAGGTGGCCACTGAGCTCCAGCTATTTGTATCCCAGCTGCCATCATCATCACTAGAGCTGCCACTGCCACTCGGTAGGCTGGGGCTTTTACTCCGCTCAATAGGATTTGGGATGGAGTTGTCCAGGCTGCCCAGTGATCGCCTTTTCATCCGAGAAGCTGATCCTCTGAGGTTGGGTAAAGAGTTCTGGAAGTTGGACAGAGGTTCGTCGAGACTTGACAAAGATCCTTGCATGCATGGAACTGAGCCTTGCAGGCTGGAAAAGGAACCTTTGAGTAGAGGAGAGGATTGGCGACGCAGTGGAGGGTCTTCCTCATGGTCACTGTAGGGTCCAGAGAAGACGGGGCAAGATGCGGTAGAAGAGCAGGAACCACGATCTTGCCGAGTTGAGGTTGCTCTGGAACGCTGTCGCCGCAAAGTAGCCATATGAATCAACTTCTTTCCCCTACTTTGCACAGACTTGGGTGATCCTTTCTGTACAGACTCAAGCCTGGGACCATCATCTGAAATGGAAACACATAAGTGAACCATGTCAGGCTCAGTCCCATTGGTTTCTGTCCTCTGGCTTTGCCCAATTTCAGCTGTCTGCCCTAGTTGTCCTGGCCTCCAACAATGCAATGCAATGTTGCAGTGTGACACACTTTCACTGATCCAGCTCAGTACCCAATGAAATCCCAATGAGGTTAGGGCCTGATAGTCATTTGGATGTCAACCAAATCATTACCATACACTGACTCCATCTATTCTATTTCTTCCTTTTAAAAATAGCATTATAGATCATCGGCTGCATCACCAGTTGTTTGTCTGTGGACATGTATAATGAATTTGCCTATTGACACGGATGGTGTTGGAAAGCAGCTGGATATCCAGGTCAGAGATATTGACCACAGCTACCATGTGAAATCTACTTTCTGTACAGCAGGCGAGCAAAGCGGACACAGATCAATTTTGTCACACATTGTTTTTTTGTGGTTTGTTGTTGTGTTTGTTATGCTGTGGTGCAGAGATGAATGTACAAGTCACAGTTCATTAATTTTTACAGATTCTTAAAGACACACTTGAAAATATTAATTTGTCAATCCCACAATCTAAGACAGAACATCTCTATGGGAACATCTGTTGCCTCTAGGTTTGATGAAAAGGAGCTTGTCCAGCAAATATTACCTTGCCTAGACATTTGGCTCTTTAAGCTGTTCCCCTGCTGAAAGCAATATATAAGTTAGTAGGACTTCAGAGTACTACAGTTTGTTTCCCTGGACATAGACATTCAAACAAATAGTTAATTTGTAAAGTGGATATTTATCTTGTAAAACACATTTTCAAATACAGCAAAATTTAATTGAATAATTTGACATATCTTGTGTTGAGACTAAATTTGCAGACCAATGACAATGTAGGTATGAGAGAGAAGAGAAGACACAGAACTAAAGAAAAACAATGACAAAAAGACAGAAACTCTCAGTCTCTGGTTTCTATGACTCTCCTATACACTATGTGCATATTGTGACCACATGTAGGCTTGATGTGCTAGGGTTTCATTTCACAAGTGGACCCAAGCACAGGCCAGAGCATGAAGTGAAACAAAAAGCAAGTTTTTTTTGTTTTTGTTTTTGTTTTTGTTTTGTTTTTTAAATTGATAACACAAGCCCATAGGGGCAACAGAAGGTGAAAAAAAATCCAGAGAAACAAAAGCTATAAAAACCAACAAGGCACAAGGAGCACAGAAAACTTCTCCACTGTAGAGAGAGCCAGAAACTCAAACTCAAATATATTAACTAAGAATTCAAAACAGGAAACAAAAATGGGGAAAGTAAAAGTATTAACCTAAGCACCTAAGCAGTGCTTCAGTCTTGTGCAACCAAAGGACAACTAATTCATTGTTGGTGCAAAGGTTAAACCTTGCCTGTGTGGACCGACTTAACAGAAAGATCAGCATTATAATCTAACTTATTAAATCTGTGGAAAAGGTTGAAAGTCGAAGTTGAAGTCACATCAGTGGCCGTTTAGGCCAGTTAAAGCAAGTTTAAGATAAGTTTAGACAGGTTAATATTTGATTTTGAGACTTCTTGTTAAAAACACTTAAGTTAGAATATGAACATAAAAGCCTTTTGTAACATAAGGTAAAACTACTGAAAGTGATGACAGAGTAAACCATGCATTGCTGTAACTTTAAATACAATGAATAAATTAAAATGATGGATGAGGCAGAATCAAAAACTTTGTAGCACTAAGTCAATTGTATTCACTTCTGTTCTATTCTAATTCATCAGTAGGACTTGAAATGTATTTTGATCTGAACCATGTATTCCCAAGATGAAAATTAACATATCACTGTCCTAGAGCCCTGTCACTGGAGGGGCTGATAACTATTTTGAATGCTGACCACAATATAGCTCTTCCTAAAATTTGTTTTTAAAGTCCAAGGAGACAACATCAGTAAAAAGACTGGTTTATTTTTTGTTCTGCTGTGTATTTGTTCTAAGTATCCCTTGGTATGATTTCCCTCACACTGTGCACGAATGATTACGACACACAGGGTGCTCAACCAAGCAGGAAGAGGGCTGCCTCATTGCGAATGAAGAGTGGGAAGCTACTCTAAAGAGGCAGATGGTGGAACCATTGAAAATAAACATCCCTTCCAACAGCTGTACCCTCTCTAATAAAATGTAAAAAATAAGGGTACTTGAAGGAGGAGGTAGCATAGGGAACACCAAATAATAAAAATCCAAAGGATACCTTTGTTTCTATAGGACCCTCTACATCTGAGGGGTCCTACATATTCCACTTAGATTTCAAATTATACTGGTAGCAGCTATATTTATAATTTGTTTAAAAGCCAATAGGATCATCCCCAGTATGCATAGCAGCTCTTCTGTGATGCAACTTATCTTTACTCATCCTCACACCTTACAGAAACTAAAACTGCTGCAGCAGGTTTGCTGAGGCAGTGGTACTTTGCCACAAATTGAGGTAAGATAGCTCAGGCAAAAATATAGTGCCTGTGCATATTTAGTAATAAATGAATTTGCATATTTCAACATTACATTTCAGAAACTTAATGTAAGTCATCAACTGGGGAAATGTACTGGTGATGTCAATTTACTATTTTTTTTTTTACTCTGTTCATCTGTTGTGCCTTCCTTTTAGAGAAATTTTTGTGTTACAGAACATGTGATCTTTTTGATACTGTATTAGACACTTACATACAGTACATATGGGTAGTGCAGTGGTTAGCACTGTCACCTCACAGCAAGAAGATATCTCTATACCTTGAAATGTGAGCGAGAGACATCTAACTAAAGACATACCAGCTCGGATGTCACCAGCTTAACAATGTCTGTGTCAGATGTTGGGGAACCAGGACATACTAATGAGAAGTGGGTTAATGGAACAAGACACACATGGACAAGAACTAACAACATGGAATTGATGGAATGCTACTATAATAGCCACTCCAATGAGAGAGGTTACAAGCAATGAATGTGGGAACTGTGGAAGAGCAGAAGATCAACATCCACACTGACCAAGAAGCACCTGGTAGATCAGTGCTCTAACATTAATAAAAAGAAGCCGCTATCAAAGGTGGAGATCCAGAAGCTACAAAACAGAGGGAACAACACTGAGCAGTAATGAGGTGAACTTGGTAGAAGAGAGCAGTGTTAAAGAACTAGATGATGTCCAACCACCTGCAATGACAGATACATCCAGTGAGCTGGGGATGAAGGTTGTGGCCAGGGAACAACTCCCTCGGCTCACTGACGAAGTCCCTTCAAAAGAGATGCTTGTAGATGTTAACACAACTCTACTCACCATCCGCACTACCATTATCACAGAAACCAATAAGCTCAAATATGCCACTGCCACAGTAATCCTAGAAACACTTGGGTATAAGGTCAAGAATACGTGCAGAGAAACCCTCCCATAGAGAAGAAGGTTGGAAGCTAAAATCAACGAAGGACGTTAGTCAGCTATCAGAGATGAGGAAAGGCATCATGAGAGATTAATAAGAAGTATTACAAGATGTCCGTAACTGAGGCTCTAGAAACTGAAAAGCAAAGGCTCATAGATCTGGCCAAGAGATACACCAGAGAAGCAGAGGCCTGTTCTCCAAAGAGCCATCCAGGGTGTCCTCTCAGCTGCAAGGGACTGAGCAGTACTGAAAGAACATCTGGGAGAAAGAGACATCACACATCAATGCCAAGTGGCTGGTGGACCTAAGAGCAGACCACAGAAACCTCCCAGAACAAGAACCAGTCAACATCACAAAGGCAGACATCCAAACCGTAACCCAAAAATGAGTCTCAGACAGGAAGAGCTGGAACGCCTGGCAGCACAAGTAAGTGGGGTGCTAACAACAGGTACTCACCCGGACTGGTTAACACAGGGCAGGAAAATCCTGATCATGAAGGATCCCCACAAGGATGTGACACCTTCAAACTACTGGCCAATTACATGCCTCTCCACAACATGGAAGCTCCACTCAGGCATCATAGCAACCAAGCTGAGTAGGGACATGAGTCAATACATGAAAGCAGCTCAGAAGAGCTTTGGAAACAGCTCCACAGGGTCTGAGCGCCAGTTACTTGTTGATAGAGTGGAATGCCAAGAATCTAAGTCCAGGCAGACCAACCTGAGCACCACCTGGATTAACTACAAGAAAGCCTACAACTCAATGGCCCATACATGGATACAGTAGCGCTTGTCACTATACAAGGCTAACGGTGCACTGATAATCTTCATCAAGAACTCAGTGGGACTGTGGAAGACGACAGTGGAGGCCAACTCCAAGGCAATCGCCACCACCATCATATGTGGAGTATACCAAGGTGATGTACTGTCCCCACTGCTGTTCTGCATAGGCCTCAACAGCCTTAGCCACCTCATCGCAAGAGCAGATATGAATACAGATTTAGGAATGGTGTAGCCATCAGCCACCACCTGTACATGGATGACATCAAGCTGTACACCAGGAGCAAGTGGGACATTGACTCAGTGATCCACCTCACCAGGATCTACTGCGAGGACATCAGTTAAGTCATTCAGATGGGATAAGTGTGGCCGAATGGTTGCAAAAACAGGAAAGGTGATCCAGACTGATGGGGTGGAGTTGCCAGAAGGCAGGATAGCTGACATACAGGACAGCCACAAGCACCTGGGTATCCCACAGGCCAACAGGAACCACAAGGAAGATGCAAGAAGATCAGCCACAGCTAAATACCTCCAAAATACAGGTGATGAGAAGCCAGCTCAATGGTAAGAATAAGGTCAGAGTCATCAGTGCATACTCCCTACCAGTCATCAGGTACCCAGCTAGAATAATAAGCTGGCCACAGGAGGAGATGGTCAGTAGCAGACTCTTGTTTTGTTACATTTTCTTTACTGTTGTGGAGGTATCCACAATAGTTCTGGAGCACCCAAAAGTTTTTCAAATCTACTGAAATGTGGAAGTCTTTGATACCGCTTTGTGTCCAGCATGACCTTTGTGGGTAAGTGTGTTTCACTCTGAGTGATTTGAGCCAAAAAGGTTGGATTTCAGTTATTTCATTGTGTTTTGTTTTTTAACACCAGTTTCTTAATGAAAGCTCTGGTTGTCAAAACTCAAATCAAACCCAAAGGATAATAATAATTTAATCAGATGCAGCAACAGAAGCACCCCCTAGCTCTTTGAATAATACACCACGATTTTGCTAATAAGATCTCTGCCGACTCATCATATCCACTGAGCACATCCCAATTCCCCAAAGCTTCCATAACTGAAACAAAAAGATCAGATGCCTCATTTAATCCCTTCAAGCATCTGCCTGATGAACTCTTCAGAGAGATGCTTTGACATCTTTCTAAGTTTATCCGCAAATAGAGAAGTGTTGCTGTGTATTTGGTATTTGCTGCATATCTAAGCCTTGTTGACAGCAATACCATAAACACAAAACTTATTGACTTAAGACAAATTACGTTCAGGGTATTTTTGACCAATGAGTCATTTTTGTTGAAGCTGAAATATAGCCTATGTACATATTTGTTCAAGTGTTCGTAGCAGGAACTGTTTGTTCTCAATACTGACAAGGCAGTGTATTTTTCAGCTAAAATCAAGGGATGGATATTTACTGTGGTTTTACTGTGCATTAGAACCCACAGTAAGCATTCCTGTTGGCAAACATATTTAAACCTGTGCCTATTATTACATTCAAGTCTGGCTCAGCTCAGCATGAAACAATTTCCCAATTCCTGCTGAAGAAAACCAAAGCCAACTGTGAGTAAAGCAACACTCATTCAACTTTAACATCATTTCAGCCACTTCCATTCAGTAGCCACGTGATGTTGTCTTTTCTTTTTTATTAATGAGCACTCTAAC
>VUQI01002803.1:0-10272 GCA_015106735.1 Paratilapia polleni | reverse complement strand
TTTTCCCTTTAAGAAAAAAAAAAAAAAATTTTTTTAATAAAATAAAAAAAAAAATTTTGGAAAAAATAAAAAAAAAAAAAAAAAAAAGATGAGAAAACTGAACTGCACAGCAACAAGAATCAGCAAAGTTGCTGAGAGCAGATGGGTTGGCTGGAGCCCCAATTCCCGCTGCTTTATACCCAGCAGGCCCAAAAATAGCAGCAGAGAAAATGGGAAGCCAGAAACCACACTGAGATTGGCCAGATTTCATCAGATTTCGGACAAGCTTTGACCAACCTGACCCCTGTGACATGTCAGAGAGGAGACGAGCTCCGCACAGCCCAGTGAGACAGATCACCTTGATTTAGTTTGGGATTAAAACAGAAAGGGAAATCATTCGTAGGTCACATTGGCAGCCGGTGGTTCAGACAGACTTTCAAACAACCATATGCCCAAACAAAACACACATACACACGCAGCAACACATGGTGACAAACACACTCGTTGTATTTTAAGCAGGCTGGTGCAGTACAGAGTTAAAGCTGATTAACTTGAACACATTAATGATTAAAGGCACTGTCAATAACATACGTCACATCAGAACATGTACAAAATTCTGGGTCGGTGGGTTTGTATAAAAACAGACACTGAAGTCAAGTAAGTAAAAACAAACATCTTTACAAGTTGTCTAATGGGGCTTTGCATATAAAATGTACATTCTCAATCATGCAGTAGCACCATGGTTTCTTGAGGTCACTGGATCTCGGGAGATCCTCTACTTCCTCCTCCCACAGTATTTGCCCTGGCATCCTGCAACGCCACCTGCAGAAAACACCATCAGCACCAGCAACACTTTAGTCTCTCTGCTTAGCAGTAACTTGTGTTTTCATGATTCTTCTC
Organism: Paratilapia polleni; assembly: GCA_015106735.1. Classification (NCBI taxonomy): domain Eukaryota; kingdom Metazoa; phylum Chordata; class Actinopteri; order Cichliformes; family Cichlidae; genus Paratilapia; species Paratilapia polleni. The sequence continues at coordinate 9,393 of VUQI01002803.1, read as the reverse complement.
AACAATGTCTCACTTTTTGCTAGATGAGGGTGTGCAAATCTTTTACCTCTGTAGAATCCGCCGCCTCCTCCTCTGCCTGCACCACCAAAGAAGCCCTGCAGTGGACCGTACTTTGCTGCTTTGGCTGTAAAACAACAAAGGGAATTAAACTATAGATGGATTTAGTGGTGAAGTTTCCAATGCAGAGCAGCTCAACCAATAAAAGAGGATGTTTAATAATGTTTATAAGATGGCATATGAAAAAAAAAAAAAAAGACAGCTGCTGATACACTGGACAAGAACTGCATCTTATCTAATCAAAAATGCCCTAACACAACGTGATGTGATGAATAATGACTTTTGTCTGTTAATAAAAAGATTTTTTTCTATGACACAAACATACAGAGCTGAGGCGAACTTCAGCCTAGCCATTTTAAGAAATCAAGTACATTATTGTTGTACATTACTAAACTATAGTCCTTGTACTATTACTATTTTATACACACTCAAAGAATCCTGAAATCTGAGGGAGGATTCAGCAACAGCAAAGATGGTGGTAGAGGTATAACCTCCAGTGTAAAAAAAAAAAAAAAAAGCTTTTTAATGCTTTATTTTGGGGCAAAGTTGGCAAACTTTAAGTGCTTTTTAAATCAGATTTTGTGGTGATTCTACACATGTAGTTTCTGTGTACTGGTTACAACTGAAATTTAAGTTATTTTAGACAATACTTTAAAGTAACTCCTAAAATACTGTATTTCAGGATGGCTGCCAAGAGGCAGATTTACTTTAGAAGGACTTTGGTTAAGATCATTTTGTCACATTATTGTGTACTGCACCACTATTCACCAGCCTGAGGAGGGATTTAAAAAGAACTTGTACTTTCTCCCCTGTTTTTCTCTCTATATACCAGCAGCTCCACCTCCAGTCACCAGTCTGTCAAATTCCAGAAGTTTGCAGATGACACCACCCTCATCAGGCTCATCTGATGACTTGGTGCAGAGACAACAACCTGGAGCTCAATACCGTCAGAAGAGTGTGGAGATGACTGTGGACTTCAGGAGGAACTGAGCCCCACCAGACTCCATCATCCTTCCCGTGACTTCCCAGTGGACAATGCAAAGTCTTTCCGCTTTCCTGGGAACCATCATCTCCCAGGACCTAAAGTGGGAGCTACACATCAGTTCCCTCATTAAGAAAGCACAGCAGCAGCTGAAGAAACTCATCCTGCCCAAGTCAATGATGGTGCACTTGTACTCCTCCATGATTGAATCCATCCTCACCACCTCCTTCACCATCCTGTATACTGCTGCCACTGACAAGGACAAAGTCAGACTGCAGCATGTCATCTGTTCTACTGAGAAGGTGAGAGGGCTGCAATCTGCCTTCTCTCCAAGACCTGCACACGCCGAGAACCCTGAGGTGGGCAAGAGAGATTGCTGCTGACCCTTCCCACACCAGACATAGTTTATGAGTCACTCCTCTCTGGCAGGAGGCTGTGGTCCATCAGGACCAATACCTCTTTCCATCTGCACTACTTAACAAAGCCTTCCTCTGTGTCACTTTATAATTAACATGTTACATTAACACACCCTTATTCAGGCCATTATTTGCAAATTGGACTCCATTGGACTTTATTTTATATTTTACAGTTTATATATTCTTATTTCTCATTGGTACCACTGTTTGCACATTACACCAAGACTAAGTCTGACTCTGACTTCATTCAGAGATTCATGCACGTGCACTTGAAAGAGGTATTGTGAGTGATCAAATAAGTGATGTTACAGTCTCTAAAACAGCACATGCTTTCTATGAAATTATCCCACCAAGGCTAACATCTATGTTCAGGAAAATACAGATTATGGTGTTCAGCATACTGGTTGTGCTGCACCATCTGCACTGACCAGCACACACCCATTTTCCAAACTCATCCTAATAATCTGACATGTTGGCGTCCTCTGCCAAAAAGCAGAATTAATGAGAGCTGGAAAATGAGCAGAGGTTCAGGTTTTGGTGGGGGTGGGTTTTTTGGATGTGTGAAGTAATGTAATGAGAGGATGTGGTTGTTTAGTACCTTGTTGAGGAGTCAGTGGGGCTGGCACATATCCACCTACACAACATGAAAGATAAAATATGAAAGTTGGTATCAGGCAGAGCAATGTTAGGATGAAATCACTTTGGGTCTGTCACAGGGGTTGATGTATTTCTCCTGGCCAGGATGTGGTTAGAAGTAAACTGTTGACATTAGAGAGGATCACACAGGAGGCACTGTGTGGAGCTGAGCTGTCTGGTCCAGAAACACTTTCAGTGCAGACAAGTGACCAGATTTTACACACACAATAGTTTTCTCCTGTCTGTGTTTTGCATTTAAAACACAGACATTTAATCTTGCAGATAGAGGTGCATATGCATTGTGTACTTAAACTGAAGATATTTCAGTAAAGTGAGCTGTCACCGACTGCTCAGCCTCATTTTCTTAAGATTTGGTACAGTTACACCTACACACCATTTTAATATGCGTCACTGTTTAAAGTAATCAAATCAATCTCTATGTAATTAGGCACAGAGATGAAAAACAAATCAGCTTCTTGTGTGTTAAAAGTTAAATGGGAGAAATCAGAGATAAAATGATTTTAAGTTAGAATTGAAAAGTTCCCAAATCCATTTGACCTGAAAAAAAAAAAACAACCTCAAGTCTTCTTAAGATAATCAAAAAATGTCTATGTGTAATCAATTAAATTCAAATTACCACAAAAATTCAGGACTTTTCAATTTTAACATGACATATTTTTGAGTTGGATAAGTGTATACAGCAGATATCTCTACTGCATCTTAACTAGTAAAATGATCATGAGAAGTATGACGTGCAGAAGGTGGAGCTGTGCTTACGTGAAAGTTGTTGGCATAAAGGGAAGGAGAGAGAAGAATAAATAATGAGGAGCCATGAACTAATATTTGTCCAAATGTGGTTTCTGCATCGTGTTAGATTAGAATATTTTGCTGCTCCTCTCTCCTTTTCTTTATGCTCTAAAGTGAAAGCACTTTGTCTGTCCTGTCTTCCCTTCAACTATGTTACCTGGATGATGACAGTTCGATATTAATCCGCCTCCTGATCCAGAAACAAGGACAAAAAGTTAAGTAATCATCTGCGTGCTAAATCCTCCTCTAGTTGGATGCAAGTTTGGATACCAATGGACTTATCACTGCTATGAATGTACTGTGAATTACACTCACCAGCCACTTCATTAGGTACACCAGTTCAAATGCTCATTAACACAAATATCTAATCAGCCAAGCAACTCAGTGCATTTAGGCATGTAGACATGGTCAAGACGACCTGCTGAAGTTCAGCATCAGAATGGGGAAGAAAGTGACTTTTAAGTGACTTTGAACATGGCACAGTTGGTGCCAGATGGGCTGGTCTGAGTCTTTCAGAAACTGCTGATCTACTGGGATTTTCCCACACAACCATCTCTAAGGTTTACAGAGAATGGCCTGAAAAAGTGAAAATATACAGTGAGCGTCAGTGAGCAACAGTTCAGGCTGGTGGTGGTATAATGGTGTGGGGGTTATTTTCTTGGCACACTCTGGGGCCCTTAGTACCAACTGAGCATCATTTAAGCACCACAGCCTACCTGAGTATTGTTGCTGACCATCTCCATCCCTTTCTGACCACAGTGTACCCATCTTCTGATGGCTGCTTCCAGCAGGATAACACACCATGTCACAAAGCTCAAATCATATCAAACTGGTTTCTTGAACATCACAATGAGTTCACTGTACTCAAATGGCCTCCACAGTCACCAGATCTCAATCCAATAGAGCACCTTTGGGTTGTGGTGAAACAGGAGATTCACATCATGGATGTGGGGCTGACAAATCTGCAGCAACCTTGTGATGCTATCATGTCATTATGGACCAAAATCTCTGAAGAATGTTTCCAGCACCTTGTTGAATTTATGCCACAAAGAATTAAGGCAGATCTGAAGGTGAAAGGGGGTCCAACCCAGTACCAGCAAAGTGTACCTAATAAATTGGCCAGTAAGTTAATTTGCTTACTGAAAACAACACACTGTTATAAAGTTTTAGTGCCTCTTTTTGGAGAACTTATTCTTGTGTGACAGACCACCTCCTATGCAGACACACACACACACACACACACACACACACACCCTCCTACTACTGTTTTCTTCCTTTGCTCTCACCTTCTAAAGATAAATGAGTCTATTTTGTCATCTGTCTCCACTGATTTATGGCACAACTAGCACCCTTAAAATGTCACTACACAGAACTGCTTATCACCAACACAAGTAAGTAGTATGTTACATAATGTCTGGCACAAATGAATCAAAATACTTTGTATACATTACCTGGTAATACTTTGTATAATACTAATCATTTGTGCACACGGGAAAAAGTTATTTTACCTGGGTAGTACTGCTGGGGGTATCCTCCTATATAACCAGGAACTACACCTGTAAATTTGAAAAACAATTATAATGGAGACTTCACAAACCTACAGATGGAAAATACAGTAAGCTCCATAATGGCCTCATTTGGCCATGAAACTTCCTGTCAGTCAATTATCCAATTATTTTTGACCCTCTGAAAATGGGGGACTGTGTAAAAAAAGGTCTGTAATTTCTAAATAGATAAAACCCCAAAACAAAACAAACAAACAAAAAGAAAGAAATCCTTAAAATCCTTTGAATTAAAGCTGAAAATCTGGACTTCAGTCAATGTTGGTCCACTGTGGTGGTGTACTTCAAAACTACAAAAATTGTGTCTTTGTCCAACAAATTATGGAGCTCACAGTATGTCATAGGTGTATAAACCTAGAAGAGAATGTGAGAATTTGTATTGTCAGGAAATCCATTTGCACTAAATGTTTTGCAAGTAAATTATGATTAAACAGCCCAGCATTACTCTGAGTATGACAACTTGACCTGATTTTCATAATTACAGATTTTCTCAGTTTGGCAAACCTCTCTGCTGGAAAAACTGTGCTGCAAAATGAAAGTTATTAAACCATCTGCGGTAACATTTCACACAGACGGACGTTTCTATGTTCACTGGGAGAAGGATTAGGGCAGACAGTTTTTATGACTAGCCTGGGCAGTATATGTGGGGACGTGAGAGCAGGCCGCACTGTCGGCTGCTGCTGTGTGATTACACTGATCCATCACTGGTGGGCAGAGGAAGAGGAGAAGAGGCAGGTCTAAAAGCTGTTCAGAAAGTATAAATATTGTCGTGGGCCACTGAAGAGAAATGTGCACCATATTAAACCACTACAGAATAAAACAGAGGGAGACTGAGCAGAAAGAGTGTTAACAGGCATGCTGTGATCCTCACCTTGCTGATATCCACCACCGACTCCAATATTGCCGTAGCCTGCTCAAATTAAAGGCCAATAAAGCAAACATGAGAATGTTCCTGTTCTTGTTATATACAGTAAATGTGACTTTAGAAGTTTTATATTTCTGTGCATTTTAGTTTAGTGTTATATTTCTACAGTATTGTCGCTTCAGGCCCTAAAGTGGCATGTGGCCAGTGGCTCAGCTAAAGTCACATTAACAACGTCATCCAAATTTACCCTGGCAGAGTTTTGCTATTTCAGGGCAGGACTCCCCAGGGGTTTGTGTTATCTTCAAACAATCACACAGTGATGTTCTGCACAGTAATATGGTCTCCAGGGCAAAATGATGTGTTGTTGACTTGCTCCATTTACAGACTCCTAACGGTACAGAAATACTGCAGGGATTACTGCCCTCAGTGGAGCTTGGCTTTGCAGAAGCTAGATTTTGTTTTTTTTTGGCTGAATCACTTTATTTCATGCCACTGTTAAACTAACTCCACTAAACATGCTGTTTCCTCATGACTTATCAATTAAAAACAGAGAATATGTTAAATGGATGGTGCTAACTCTTCAAAGTGTCCTTTGATACAGGGAATTAAAGTAAAACCAGCCATTTGATACAGCCATCTTTTTTGTTTGATAGCATCTTACTATACAAACAAACACCAGTTCAAAAGACCCAGTACTGAAATTTTTAGTATAACTTGAAGAGGAGACAAGGGGGAATATCCTTCCTGAGAAACTGCATGTTCATATAGAACATTTTCCAAGATATACAGTGTGGCCACAAGTTATATCACTATTATGCTACTTTTAGTAAATGAGACTTGTCAGAAAAACACGTTCACAGCACATTTACCATGTTTGCATTGTGATTTCATGTGCTGCAGCAGTAACAGGCCTGTTACATTACCTGGTTTGGGTGCTTTAGCTCCACCAGCTACAGCTCCAGGATATGTAAGCCCACCTGTTACAACAGGGAGAAGGCTGGTTTACATGTGGTGACCCTGTAACCTAGTGCTATAGCTGTTCTGCCCAAGATTGTGAGCCACATAAAGAAATAGAAACTCTATGAATAATGCCCCCACACAAACACCAGTTGATTTCCTTCATTAAAGCAGTCGCTCATTCCTGATGTGCAGTTGGTCAGAAACTTATCAGCATGTTGGCCAATTTCCTGCACAGGAAATGCCACAAGATGCCATCTCCTGACCAACTGTCACTTTGTGCACTGGGCTGACTAATTTGTTTTTTTTTAAGTCAGGGGAACATTGTGCATCAGTGCTGACAGGGCATTACTTTTTATACATACCCTGTCCATATAACCAAGCTAACTGTATCCCCCTGAATCATGATGACAGAGAAAGTAGCATTATTGTCTGATAGATCAACTCATCTCTTACAGTTTGTGAAGGGGATGGGCTCGCCCAAGAAATCAGAAAAAGGTCTAATTATAACGAAATGTTCCCTGATTACAATAAGTCCTGCTAAAAAGCAGTATTTATTCTTATTTCCTTATTAATTATTATGAATATATTATTCTTACACTACTTTTTTTTGTTAATTAATTTTCGTTAGGTTCACTGACCTCCTGCTGCCAGTGGGATTCCTGGTCTGTCTCCTGCTCCACCCACAGCTGCAAACACAAACCACAACGCAAAGTGTATGAGCCTACATGTGCAAAAAGGTAAAAACGTCTAAAAAAAACACGAACAAGGCAGAAGTCATCAAGTTCTGTCTAAACTTTAGATGGAGGGTTTTTTTTAACCATAAAGTGACAGAGTGACCCCAGCTGTGTATTTATCTATACCATTAAGATATTTTTAATCATAAAAATGTTTCCTGCCATGAATTTGGCTATATCTTTATTGTGTTTATCTACTTAGTTGGCCCATTGGTGTTGCAAATATAATGGAAAATTGTGTGAATTCGTCTATGACCCTGGAAATACATGTGTGTTTTTAATATTGTAGGCTTTGATTTTATTGTAATTTGTTGGTAATTATTCCATAATTAGTCATCTGATTCTGACAGTTAAAACTTTCATATATTTAAGTAATCTAAATAGTTTTTAATCTGAATTTGTTTAGACTTTGTTTTAAACCCAAGCATGAAAATAACAAAGGATGAAACACACTCTGACTATGACTATATTTTGGTGTTAAAGTGATACCAGCATAATGTGATACATAATTCACTCAAACAGACCTTAAATTTTAAAATTATTTTTTCCAGTGTTATTGAAACAAAGAAAATTTGTTCTGTAAGACGTAACAGACAAGGGTTGTCTAAATAATGTCATTTTGTTCATACGATATGTGTTTTTTCCACTGGTTTTTTGCATAAAAATAATAAATACACCATAATTATTTGACATTAGAATATCTGCCATAGATGAAGAAAACAGTTTGATAAAAAGTATTTCTGCATAAAATATAATGGGGTCCTAAGTGATCCCACAAAGTAATTTTAGTCACTAAAATAGTTTGGTCGCTTGAGGGTCAAAGCAGAAATGCTTAAGGGTACCTGGAGGTTTCAGAGGCTTCGCTCCGGGGAGTTGTGCTGTTCCAGTTCCGAGCCCAGTGCCAGTACCAGTACCTAAGGGTACTAAAGTACAGAAAGGGTACGAGTAAAACTCACTGCAGTTTAAACCAGATCTAAAAATGCCAAACACCATAAACTTAAACATGAAACTTGCCTCCATAAGGTCCTTCATAAGGATATCCACCTGCACCAGGACCAACACCTAATCCAGTACCTATGGGGTAAAAGTATAAGACTGAAGGAGTGAAAATTAAACAGAAGATTTTTACATTATACAGAAGAATTTAAAGGCTCTGTCAGCTACATCTTTGTTAGACATCCTACCTTTGTGAAAACAGAGATGATTATGATATATGTCAGAAAAAACTGGGAGACAAAACCAATAATTTGTCAGATTTTACTAGGAAATTACAATTAAAGAATATCCTTTGCCTTCATTCAAAACGTTATAAAGGTCACATATATTTATTTTATCTTGAGAGTTTATACATACAATTTGCATCATATTGTGTGTTTTGACTTCAGTAAAAAATGTGTCTTGCTTGTCTTGTGTGTGACCAACAAAATTTCTCTCTCTCAGGGAATAATATAGATATTTATCAGTTTCACAGTTTTAGGTAAATATTACATTAAAGCTTACAAAAAAAGTGCAGAATACTTAAAATGCCCTAAAACTGCAAATCTGCAGATGAACAAAACTGATGACTAGTCAGTCTATTGGAGGTATAATTGGGTTGAGGAAAGCCTGATGCAGCTTTTTGTTGGTTTTATTGATCCAGGTTGAGTCATTAACTGTCTACACAGAAGATGCATGTTAACTCTGTGTGTGAGAGGGATCTAGTGTAAGAGTATATTCGATCATAAAGAAAGTTTACTGATTTCATTATTTAGATTATTTGAGTCTAAAATGACAAGGCTTTGCAGAGTTAAGATTTTGAGTGCACGTTGTGTGTCTGCATGTGTAATATTATTTAAAAAAAACCAACAACAACAACAACACTAGATCCAAATCCTAACTAAATCCAAACAGGTTAAATATGACAGCAGAACTGAAAATAACCTGCAACTATTCAGTCTTTCAAATGTGCCTTAGTGTCCATTATAATGTACAATTTAACAATTATAAATTATTAAATATCAATAGATTTACAAATTATATAAATCTAGACGTATATAAATTTAGCAGAAAAAGTAAGGAAATTTGTGTTTGGTTGATTACTTCTTTGTTGTAACAAAGCAATTGGCAATAAACCTCATACCGTTGGAAAGCCTGTTTATTTCCCTATAAATGGTGCCACATTTGTAAGGAAAATGCTTTGATGATTTGAGTATGTGGGTTGCGCTCATGAAGAACCTGCCAAATCTTCTCTGCCAATGCCAAACAGAATTTGGGAATGGAGAGGATGGACTGGCCTGCCTGCAGTCCTGACCTCAACCCCAATGAACACTTGTGGGATCAGCTTGGGTGTGCTGTTTGTGCCAGACTGACCAACACAACCACACTGGCTGACTTG
>VUQI01002801.1:22917-34436 GCA_015106735.1 Paratilapia polleni | reverse complement strand
ACTATACCGCTGGGGAAAACTGGAAAGAGTTTTGTAATGTAAAATTTGAGATTACCTTCTTAAAACAAAAGCAGCCACTTCACTTTGTACTTTATTCAAGCTAAGTAGGATGAAATAGCAGATTTCACCTTTTCCCCATGTGTCAGGATACTTAGTGGACTACGCAGAGGTGTACGACATATTAATGTCACAGAGAAAATAGAGGGAGGCATTCACCACAGAGAATATTTCTGGAAGCGGTGGCTCCTAGCTCACTCCATGCTTGTCCTAACATGAAGTAAATATCCACAAGGTTTGTCTGTCATCCACTCTACAAAGAACGCAGCACAGTGTTTCACTGCTGGACACTGCCACAGTTCAGTGAACATCTCTTCATCGTGTTGCCTTCAGGGGTTTTGGATTGGGAAAATCTATTTGGCTGACAAACACATAATAAGTAACTTATTATCCAGATGAGAAAAGTACTGATGGAGAACACACACACACACACACACACACACACACACACACACACACACACACACACGGTTTTCACTGATGCACTGAACTAGAGCAGCAGTGTGCCATTTAAAATACACATCGCTTTACAAAGATACAAAATGTGAAAGATAAACATTAAAAATGGCAACATGTGCTTGTCAAGCTGCACAACATACACTGCAAAGAAAAAGGCATTTTCTGACAAAAAAAGCAACAATGAAGAAGAGGAGCACAAAAATGATTCAGCGCCACTGAGTCATTTTGATAAATTTGACACATTCTTTATTTTATTTGATGGTGCACAAAATCTGCAAACTTATATTGCCAGTGGTGGTCATTTGTAATTTTTGTTCTTTTGTTTTTGATTTTAGAACCAAACGTCTTGCAAAGAGAACGGTTAACTCTCTATGTCTCAGTATGACTCCTTTAGAGTTTAGAGTGAATATCCCATAACAGTTCAGGACTTCCCTCAGAATCTCTTCCTGAAGGCTGGAACAGCAACCCATTTGTATCTCTGCCAGGCAGCAGTACTGAGGGGGTGCCAAAAGTCTCCCAGTAAATCCTGGACTTCTGTTTACTTATGGTCATTCCAGTGATTAGATCAGTGGCATTAATATGTGAAAGGTAGCTGTTTGCGTGCTTTACAATGATTCTGTCCTGTCAGTAGCCACAATTCATGACTCACCATCTGGACGGCCGTTACTCACTTTGGATATTTACAGTTTGTGATGAAACCATAAACTGCATCAAATCAGTGTGTTGGCTCCAAGAGAACCCATGCACTGTCGCCATCTAATGGTGAGTCAGAAGTAATTTTCAATATGACAGAATAGTGGATGTATTATTTGTCTTCCATCGTAGGACTTTATTCAAAGATTTTATTGATATTAAAAGTTTTGATTTTAGAACCTCTCTATGATAAATCAAACTAACATAATTACTTTTGGTGAGTCTGAGGAGGTGGAAAGCTACAAGCAAGCCGTTGAAGTCAGGATGGCCGAGCGGTCTAAGGCGCTGCGTTCAGGTCGCAGTCTCCCCTGGAGGCGTGGGTTCGAATCCCACTTCTGACAGCAACTGTTTTCTCTCATTAACCTCAACGTACACATTCGCAAACTGTGAATCGGACGCTACTTGTCACATAACCACGCTCACCCCCAGAATACATAACCTCGTATCATATTTCGTGCTCCTGTTCCTAGACATCTGGCACCACTAGAGGGCAGACATGACCAGAAATCTGTTCATTCTGTTGAGGTTTGTGCACATTAACTGGTCTGAATGCAGCATTGTACAATAAAGTGGCAAAAAGAAAATCACACTTAAAACGACCTGCATTATTGCCCTATAAATGAATTATTAACAGCAAGATCAATGTATCTTGCAGTGAAATCACTTAAACATCTTGTTTTAAAATCACAAATAATGTTTAGGATTTGCAGTGAGTGACCTGCTTGTATACATTTATCTGACTAATACTAATTTTATTTTTTATTTTTTTAAATGTTGACTAAATATGAATAATATTTTCTAATCCAGCACCAACATCTAAACATCCAAACTCAACCATCCACGGGTTGACCACTTTGATGTCAGATGTCTGCCTCCTGCTAGTTCAAATATCCGTTGTTTCCATGAAATGTGCATCATACACAACTTAGGGCACTTTTCAAAAAATGGCAGTCACCACCTTTGTCCTATACTTTCAGCATTAACTTGTGTGCACCCACTAAAATGGGTGGGTTTCTGAAATTGACAGAAATATCTCCCCCAGAATGTTCACATTCATGAAATACCACTGTCTTAAAACAATAAACTAATAAAAGGTGAATTTAAGCTGTAACTCTTTGCTGAAAGCCTAAAATATTGTATTATACAGTATCTTTACAGTTTACAGTAGTGTGCATCCAAGCTGAGGGTGGGCAGGTACTTCTCACACTTTAAACCAGCAATGGTCATTTTTCTTTTTGACACTTCAACGCTTGTTTCCCATAAGATGTTCACATTTCAGAGGCTTCTTTAAAATCTTTACAGCTTTTTTTTCAGCACTTGTTGAACACGCTCCAATCAGACCCCTGCTTTATAACATCTGCTCAACCTTCACTGACATCACGCTGACTTCCAGTTAACCATGATCTGGACAGAGAAGTTTGTACAATTTTTGCATTTTTATTGATCATTTATTTAAAGCAAACAGCTTATAATAATAGTTGATAGAGACCGAGTGGGGTTTATGGTGTAATAGTAGGCATTCTGAACTACGAATCCTAAATGAGTTGGTTGTGTCAGGATGGATGAGGAGTCTAAGGCCAGGTCAGGGTTGACTGGAGGTGTGGGGTTAAAATTAGTGTTCAATGAGTACCGTAAATTTCAGGTACCGGCAACACAGTACCGATGCAAACCTGGGTGTGGGGAGTTTCTTATGGCAGCCCCTCCTGATGCCAGTGGCTCCAACTTTGTGGAGCTGTGCAGGTGCCAGGGTTTTTGGCACTGGTAGCGGTCTTATTTTTGGTAGAAATGGTTCTAGATTGGGCACCAGCACCAACAACAGTCTCAAAAATATTTATTTATTTATTTAAATCTAACTTTTTTATTTTTTATACACATATTTGCGTACTACTACAGCATAACTGTAATTGCAGTATGCATTTTCTTTTAATGAATAAAATCACCAATTTTTTCTTTGGCCACATGATGGCACTGTAATTCACCTTTTTCTGTTAATATACACATTCATCAACAAGACAAGAATCATCTATAATCGCGTGTGTGCAATGCACCTTTTTATGCTCCTACAGACTGTATAATTTACACGATTGTGGGGTAAAGTACCTAAAGGTGGCCCTGAGATGTTTCTTTTATGTTTTATTGTATGTTCTGAAGTGTGAATGTGATCAACCATTAAAACCCACACCAAATACCTGACTCACATAAGCTAAGCACACAATGTTGCAGCAAAACAGTCTGGGATTAAGTCGCTGGATATATACCCCCCCCAGGCAAAACACGTGATCCCTGTCTGTTAAAAAAAGCTTACAAAGGGAGGGAATGCTCAAGAGAATAACAAGCTCAATAAGAAGCACAAAAAAGACCAAAATGCTGCAGTGAAGTTTAAGGAACAGAGCAGTCACAGAGATTAAATAAAATGTATCATAAACACTAAAATCCAAGTACTGCTTTGACAAATGTCTGCCAATCATTAAAACTTAAGTCAGTCTCAGTAAATTAGAAAGAAGAGACCACAGGATGAAAGATAGCTGACAGTGCTCATATTATACTGTATGCCTCACTCAAGTGGCATGCTGCTATGTGATAATATGCAGCAGTTGCTCATTACCCACCTCCTTCTCACAGTGGCTGGGTTGAAGAGACTTTTGGTCCCAGATGTGTGCCAGCTCATGTCTGCCTTTGATCCCTGGTGCTGGCTCTATTTTTTTTTTTTTCAAGTTTTTTACAGGGCAACATTCGTGAGTGGCCTTGACCTCGGGCAACTGTTTCTTTGTAGAAAAGTAATGTAAAGGAAAACAGCGGTGGAAACCAGTAACAGTAGAGTGAGAGGATCACTCAGCCACATCTATTTCATGTGGCTTGAAGACTTCAGGAGAGGGACAACATTTTGAAAAATCTTGAAGACAAAGACAGACACACATGCGCTCCAACATCCACACAGTTGCTGCACGAAAGACACACATACAGAAAAACAGACAAACATGGGCTCTGTCTCTCTCTGGGTTGGCCCAAATAGGAAAAGACACACACCATCTTGAAGTAGAATGGATACATTTCTGTTCTAAGTTTGTTCTGTTTTTAAAATGGGCTAATGCTCCAGCTCACTTTGAGTGGTACATAAACTGCACTCCCACATAAAAATGCTTTCAAATTTCAGTGACAGAGGTATGTAAATAAGAAACATGAGAACTAATCCTCCAATATGGGCTGGCTGGCTGATGATGATCTTGATTGCTGATTGACAGCACCTCGGTGAGCTAGAGCTAGACAGGTGTATGGAAACAGCATGTTAAGCTTTACCCCAGTATGAGCAGCTTTCTCCATCAATGTATCAGTAAAACTCATCATTCATAGCTGACACCTTGCTTCAGGAAGGGCAGTTTTCTTTGTCTTGTTTTTCCTTGTAATTGTGCAAAGCTTTGCTTCTGATTAGATGTAATCCAATCTTTATTCCTTTGCTCAACAGCTTGGAAAGTCTTGATTGTGCATGTTCACCAGAGCTTTGCCTCATTCAGCGCTGCAGCCAAAGATGCTGCTGTGGAGCTGCTTTAACAGTTAAGGGCTGCACAGCAGATGCAACAGACCATGAAGTTTAAAGCCACTGCTAATGCTGAGGACGTCAATTGTATATTTTGTGTTTGCAGGAGAAGTTAAGAATTGTGAACACTTTCGCTATGCAATGGAAACCAAACTGGCAGTCTGGCAGCTCGAAACTCATTTTTTTCAGTTCCCCATGTACTGGTTTGGTGTTCCTGCAATTGTGAAGGGCTGGAGGGATCGGGTGCTTACACTAGGCTTTGCCCACTCAAGAGAATCAATACCCAGGGAGTTTTCACAGTAAGGGCTCATAAGAGATTTTTATTACTGTCTCTGTGTGGGAATTTTTTCCTCTCACTAAATCTATTACTATTTGTCTAGAACAAGAAAGCCCTGATGTCTTTTACCACTGGGTGTCCTGATTCAGTGTTCAGTATGATGGCATGGAGACATAAATGTCACACTGTGGCCACTGCAGGTAAGTTACACTATAAATAAACTTAGCCAAACATTAAACAGGCAGGTAATGGTGGACATAATCAACTATTAACATTTTTTTCTTCCTGCATAACTGTGGCTTCCAGGTTCTTGCTTCTCAGATCTTCTGGGATCCAGCTCATTTTTCCTCCGAGCCCCGCGACTCTATACGGGAGGGCTGGCGTGCATGACTGCAAGGCTTCCAGTGAGAAGAGCCACTCTTATTTACTCCTTTGGACTACTTTGATCAGGAGAAGGGTTTCCAGCTGAAGCCTGAGGTCCTTGAGAAACATGCTAGCAAAGAGTTTGGACTGACAGCGGGGATTCACCTGGGCAAGAAACTGCCACCCAACAACCAGAGGAAAGCTGGTGTATGAAGCAGGGGGGTGGGGGGTGGAATTGTTAAGTAGTGTCCTCGTCTTCAGTTGTATGAAGAATAAAAGCTGCTTCTAATGTGAATTTATAGTTGAGTGGAGTGTTTTCTTTTTCTGATTAGACTTTCTTGATGGTAATTCAGTCATTCAGGGCTAGACTGCCTGCAGCCTGTCTTGTGTTTTGCATATGAGGTACAGTCAAGATGTCTTAATAAAAAAAGGCCAACATCTGTGCTATGTAAAATATGAGTACCTGAGCTCTGGGTTGCCATTTTATGCAGATGCAAGTATGTGCTTCCCAGAAAAAAATTCTAAAATTTCTGAAAATTTGCTCCTCTAGCTGTGAACTTTAAAGCCTCTTGGCAAAGTGTATGGAAATATTCCTAGTTTATATTTTCAGCTGTTGGGGTTAAAGGATTAGTTGTCCCCCCTGCTTCACTCATGGTTATTTATTTATTTATTTATTTTAGAAAGGTTCCCAGTATATTATGCACAAAAAAAGTTGGAAACTAGCTGAAAATGGATTTTTATGAACTAGGTCCACTCCTATTTACACTGCTCATGTAGTCAAGCTTGCACTTTGTCTCTGGCTGGCTTTTGTGTAAGCTTTGACTTGCATGTTTGGGTGGTCTGACAAAATTTTGTTTTGAACAGATCAATCCTGTTGCATGCCATCTGGGTGAAGCCACAGTGTAGTTTGTAAACAGGCGTACTGGTAAGTTAAGAGCCTGCTTCCATGCAGGATCGAGCTCTGTGAAGATGCTTAAGTGGCTGAGCACTTTTCCCAGAGAAACAGCTTTTGTTTGGGTATGGAGGAAATGAGACGGGGGGATGGAAGGAGGGTGAGGCACACTTAAGGAAATGGCCTTGCACTCAGATGTCCAGACCACAGCCTGTGACATGTAGGAACTGGATGGCGTGCATATTTCACAGCTTACGTTTCACAAGGTCACTATATGTTTGTTTGTTTTAGTCAGGTCCAGTCTCATAATCACCTGTCTCTGTAGCAAGAACATTTTCAGATCCTTTCCTTTTTTTTTTTTGTTGTTGTAATAAAATAGAAAGGTTCTTGAGTTAATCACTGAATAAGCCATGCAGGTCAGTGAATATTTTATAATCCTTATTATATGTTGATAAGACTGGAAGTTTATTAGCTAAATTCTTTTACCACATGGCAAATGTTTGAAATTATCTGTCAATACTATGAGAAGATTTGGAGGAGTGCTTTTTCTAAAGACATCATTGTCCCAGACAGAAAAACTATATGGTGTTGGAGTCTGAAGTGTTTATGTATGTAGGGCTGTACCACGCTCTCTGATCTGGTGTCCATCCTGCCCTCCCATTGTCCATCTCAGTTCTCCCACCATGGCTGCATTGAAGGCCATTTTTGGCTGGTTCAATGGGAGGAAGTGGGCACCATCTTATACCAGTCATGGAAAAGTCTCCTTGAAAGCAGTCCTACTGGAAATCCAAATGCACATATTCATTCATGTAATGTTGTGACCTGAAGGTCTGTCTGGTGGATGTTACTGGTAGCCTTTTCATTAAACTCTCTGCACATGTTATTTTAATTGGCTTTATGCTTTTATGTCTGTAAAGTAAATATCGGATTGTCACTAGCATACATTTAGTTCAGCTTTGCACAAAGCCCAGAACCAACTAGCCTGCTCAGAAAATCAATTTCCCACTTAAGCTCCTCACTACAGTATGTCTTATAAATGATGTGTTTACTGTAAAAAGACAAAAGCATAAAACCCGTCACACATATTCTGGTGTTATGAGGTGTACTGGAATTTTTTCTTTTTTTAGCAGTGAGTTCCTGGAGTTTCCACAGGCTGCCTGGCAAAAAACTTACAGATATTAAGCAAAGGACATATAACATGTGAATTAAGAAGCTTTAGAGGAGCAAGTTTGGTTTGTTTTTAAGCAGAAGCAGAGCCAGGTTAGATGTTCTATCTTGTTTCCAGTCTCCAGCTAAGCTAAGCTAACCAGTCAGTCGACATATTGGTGCTTGGTCAGGACTCCTTCCATCACATTTCAGTCTTCTTCTTCTTCTTCTTCTTCTTCTTCTTCTTCTTCTTCTATACGTCGACGGACCCAGTGTGACATTAAACATTGGTTAGCGGGAACAGCTTCTCATCCTGCGGCGTTGCTTAATGCTGTTTGATCAGATGCTGTGTATGGTTACACACAAAGTGTCTTTTGGCGTGAGTGCCTTGACTCAGTGGAAATTTCCACTCAAAGATAACAACCACATTTTAGAGACCTACAAATAAGGTCACATGGGTGGTGGTGCCACTTGGTTGCCACTTGCAACTTTTTTCCACTTGTGCTTTAATTTTATTTTCACTGGCTTTTTACAAACAAATATCTCCATTAAGTGAGGTAGCATAAATCGCACAACTTTCAGAAATGCCATGCAGTGTAGAACTATTTTGTCTAGACTTTTGTTTGCGATTTTTTGTTTTCAGCAACTGTTTGACGAGATTTAGGCATAGAAACTCGGTTATGTTTAAGAAAAGATCATGGGTTGGGTTAAAATATATGCTTTTACAACATTAACTGCATGTTAGAAGGCAAACTTCTTCCAACTGCAGAAAGCTTCTCTTTCATTTTCTTTGTAAGTGGCACTGTCAGTGAAGACACCAGCCGAGACCTTTGGCTATAGTTTCACAGCATCTATTTCAGACTTTGAGGGACTTACACTTAAGTAGTAAGTAGTAAATACTACCTTGCGCATTAAAAAAGGCTGCTAAAGAAGTGCTTTGAGACTCTCCTCAGTTATAGTGAATAAGTTTATTTCTGTTGCTCAAACAGTTAAAATGTAAATATGAAAAAAAAGGTATAGTATAAACTAAATATGTCTTATTCTCTAAATCTCAGAGTGCTGTGAGCCAGATGGGATTGATTTTTCTTCGTTGACTTTTGGGAGTTTTGATTAGGCCATAAATCGATCCCTGTGTTTGCACCAGATGTCACAGGGTTAACAACAGGCCAGCCTTTAAACACTATGACCCACAACAGAGAGAGAGAGAGAGAGAGAGAGAGAGAGAGAGAGAGATGGCAAAGTGCAGAAGAAAAAGAGGTCATCTGAAAAATGACACAAATTATTTATATCATCCATACTCTCAATCTTTCAAGGGTTACATTAAAATCCAATCAATTATTCCTTAACAAAAAAAAAAGCAGCTTGTCGAACGTTGCCTGTGTGTGAGAGAGTGAATCCATGTGTGTTTGTACATGAAGAAATGTGAGGCGCACTTCAGCCCAGTTATATTAAGATTGGCAGCAGGAAAGGTTTGTAATGAAGAACTACTGGCGTTAACTTTTATCCTTTAACTTTCAACTGGCCCCTTTACCTTCGTATCACAAAGTGTCCATTGTATGTTCCCCATCATTATGGAACCGAGGAATTTACACTGACATCTGAGTACAATCATCCCCCAAACCACACCAATCACAGCAGCCTCTTAAATCAAGTTTTTCTTGCAGCGTGTAAGTGTAGATGTACGTTCCCATAATGTTGTTAAAAATAAAAATTCGGAGACAGATAGTCCAACAAAACACTTCTTTACATTTCTCTTCATCAAGCATACAACATTGTTAAAATTGTTTCACTTAAGAAAATAACTTTCTGGTTAAAGAACTATAAACATTTAAGGTTGCTCTGCCTTTAGCATGATGGGAAATAAAGCAATTTTATGACTTTATTTGATCATAAATTCAGATCTTGAAGTACTTGCATGAATGCATAGGTTTGTGTGTGTGTGTGCATGTGTGTGTGTGCATCAAAGGTAAACCATTCAGTCCTAAAAGCCCTATGGCTATCACAACCTGAAGAAATACATATAAAAAAGGGTTAACTACAACAGCTGTGGAGGAACAGGACCAAAAATAGAGCCAAGGCGTTCTATACAAAGTCCAAAAAAATGAGGGAAAAACATGGGTGAAAAAATAATAGCAAACACCACCTCCTTCCTCTTTTCATGAACTTTTGCAGGATATGTCTTTCATCCCTTGTTCATTTTATCCTCATCTCCGTCCTTCTTTTGTGTTAGTCTTCTCCTCTCACCTATGTGAAAATACACAGGAAACTTTTACCACAATGGGAAATTTTACACATCTTTTACACATAGGGGATTTGAATGTTCATCGGAGATGTTTTTCTCTGGGGTTGGACTGTAGATTACCACATATAAACACATCCACAAATTAGGCTCTTGACAGGCACTTTACTCAGGTCAGCTGGCACTGATAGGGCCCAGGCAAGCCTGCACTTTACAACTCTGTACCTTTCACACGGAAGGCTGCCTTCATGTTTTTGATGAATGAATGGACATCAGGCTACTGGCTTCAATTCAGACTCTGACGTATAGAGTGCCTGGTACTGAGAGGCTGACGTGAGGCAGCAAAGCTGTTTTGTATTTGCGAGCCAAGGTTGAGTGTGGCTGGGAGGTTCTTGAAGGCTTTTGGTGGTTTGGGGTGTCAGAGTGACAGGGTTAAGACTCAGTCAGCCATTATGCTCCTCTTTAAATCCTTTTCTGTATTCTAATGAGAAGCAGATCTCTATTACAGCATCTTCACCCCAAACTACAGAGTGATGGTAAAAACAGACATATGGCAAACACAGCACATCCTATTCCTCACTTCTGGTAACTTTTGTTTCTGTCTAACTATGTCTTCTTTTTTAGCTTTTGTTGTGTATCTTTTGTGCATCTCCCTTGGATCTTTCTCTCGCTGTCACAAATCAATACAAACAAGAAGACTGCAAATGGCCTCATATGTTTCTGTCTGAGTAAAAGCTGTAACTAGGCTCCATGTTACAGATGAAACTATCGCTAGTGACCCTCACTAGGAGCCCAAGGTGCATAGGGTTTGACTCCAGATGAGGCCCGGGTTGCCACATCCTGGCTGTAATCCCCCTGCAGGGCCGTGTTCACTTGTGTGTATGAAATCTGTGGGGAGACCAGGAATGGGAACCACCTGCAAGAGAGACAAATGGCTTGAGGTAAATTTCCATCGCATGTTGCTCTTGTGATTTTAATCAATCACTCAGTGCAACAGTTTTTTTTCTTTAAAGGACATGATATTTATACTGTACCTCCATTTAGATCTTTTTCCATTTAACTGAGTCAGACTTCATTCTGCTAGCATGTTTATGTACATTATTTATTCCATCATCATGTTTGAGTGCTTTGGAGTTGTGTTTATACCCAATAAAACCCACACTGTTTGGTTTCCTCTCAGTGCCTCACGCTCCTATAAAACCTGACATTTTGTGTTTGCATTTGAAATGTCACTTTGTGTAGGTTACATCAGCATGTTGGTGCAACGTAAAAGTTTAAAACTTGCTTTAACACCACGAACTTGATCCCAGGGACTGTACGCCAGCACAGAGGCTTTCATGTACAACCCTAGGCTAGCAAGAAACCTATAGGTAATGCAGGGAGTGGAAATATTGCTGCAGGCTTCTCCAAAACAACACTGCATTCCAGAAATGCTGAGGGTCCATTTTTCATTTGATTTGACAGGACAATAGGGGTGAAAGTTACCTACAATTTCTGTGAACTTTGTCAGCAGCATTGAAAGGGAGCGTGTTGTAATGCACATATCAGGATTGTCAGGATAGGATTACCAGATTAGCTGCAAACCCTGAGGTACAAAAAGAGACGGACACCTTCTCGTGCAGCTTGTGGATAGATTCTGTCATTCACTAATCCATACTGGACATTCACTGTCCCCTGGGGCAAGGCTTTTCCTCGGCTATTACCTATCGTCTGGATGATCTCAGTGACCTGGCTCATAATAATGAACATGAATGAGTGGTTTGCTGTGTGTGCACGCAAGGATAGAGAAAGAGAGTGTGTGTGTGTGTGTGTGTGTGTGTGTGGGGGGGGGGGGGGGGGGAAGGGGAGGGGGGGGGGA